>PVJI01005879.1:0-91957 GCA_004026765.1 Micronycteris hirsuta
GTTTCATGCAAGAAAGCAGCACGTCTGCCTGCAAAGAGCACCAGGCAGATTCAGATTTCCATTCAGTCAAACCCATGGCGATGCCCACTTCTTTGATCTAGCCTCTGTGGAGATCTGGTCAAATCACATTATCTTTCTGAGTGTAGATTTGCTCATCTGTCAAATGTAAGTAATAATATAGACATTATGAGATTGAAGTTTTAAATGGTATGTACATGTGGATAGTGACCAACATATTAGGGCAATTATTAGTATTATTTTTATAATGAGAGGGGTCTGAGGAGTTTCAGAATGAAAGACAGTTATCGAATAATTAAAAGAGAAGACCTTCTCAATTAGAGGATCCAGTCTTCTCTCTTCTCCACATAACCATGTTCACACACACGTGTCAGATATGCCCTGTGGATGAGAATTTAAGGCAAACAAACACTCCATATGTTGTTTGTGGTTGAATTCCTGCATCAGACAGTCTGCTCAGGTCTCGCGTGTATTTTCATCCCAGTGAATCCCTTCATAATAAGATCACTGCGTCCAATCAAGGTTTAAAATTGTGTTGAATGAGGAAATAAAGCTCAGCTTGGATTAATCTTCCTCCAAACCAAATGCATGTCACCTCCAATACCAAGCTCGTCTCTGTCTTCCTGTCAGTTCCTCATCCCCAACTATTCTCCGTTTTCCTGTTCCTAGGATTTAGCAACCATCCTCTCAGTCAACAAAATTGTGAGTTGAGTAAGTGTTCTTATTCCCATTTTAATATGTGAAACGGATGCTCACAAAAGTTATGTGACATGCCCAAGGCCGCAAGGATTAGTTAGGGACAGGACTGAGTAGAACACAGGTGGTCCGACCCCCTAACCTTAATCCAAGACCCATGACAGGGTATCAGAACGCCTCTCCTAATAATCTGTTTTAAAAAGTACCATAACATATGTTTTTGATGCTCTCAGAATTAGTTTCGCTTTCAAAAGTCTGCGATATTTCAGGCAAAGTTATCAGGAAATTTCATTTGTAATAAAAGTGGTTGAATTCTTTGAGCAACACAGTCATCAGCTGTCAAGCCTGCATATCAGTTGTCATTTTTCAATCTATCGTCCCTTCCTGAATGCAGGGATGACATCGAAGCACGTGGACATCGTCACTGTAGTCAGCTTTGCTGGTAACATTCATGCAGCTGTTTAATGCCACTTTTGATCCAGGCTGCCTCATTATATCTTTCTGTTGCAGGTTCTCTTAGAGGGATGCAAGTACCCACTTACAAGTTTATCTGGCTTGCCTGGAAGTTTTAACTTTTAACTTCATTAAGCTTTCCCTGGCCTAGACGGGCTCAGAATTGGAGCAATTCTTGGTTATAACTCACCACTTTACAAGATGTCTCTTTTACAACCAATCTTCTCATCTTTATCGGGGATTTCACAACTCTCTCCATCCCTCAGGATGAAAATTTTTATCAGGTAATTCCCTACAGACTCTACGAGATTGTGTGGTTAAAGAGAAAATGCAGGGCTGAGCGTGCAAGCCCTTCTGTATCTGATGTCTTAGAGTTTCTCGTTTCCCTTTGAAAATGGAATATCTTCGGGTAAAGGATCTAGGAAAGGAATGCTGTTCTTTAACAGTAAAACTATCTTCCTGATATTGAGAAACTTTATAAGCCTTCATCTATTCTGATTTTTATTTTTAAATTTAGACCGATTGTTTTAGGGCAGTGAAACTACTCTGTATGCTACTATAATGATGGATATTGACGGATATATCTCTTTAAACATTTGTCAAACGCCACAGAATGAACTATATCAAGATTTAGCCCTAATGTAAACCATGGACTTTCGATGATACTGATACATCACTGTATCAGTTCTAATGAAGGTACCCCTCAGGTGAGGGAATGTTGAAAACAGCGGAGATGTGCCTGTGTGAGGACCAAAGGTGCATGGTAAATCTCTACCTTCTATTCTATTTTTCTGTGAATTTAGAACTGCTCTAAAAAATAAAATCTATGAAAATATAATAGCATAATTGATATGGAAATTTATTTCCTACAGGCACACAAATTATACGCAAAATATAATCTCTGCTTTTATAATCCTGCGCTTTCTTAGAGTCTTTTGTGTGTGTGTTTGCACTTCTCTCATAAGCCTGCTTCCTGTACAAAGACCTGGCTGCTATGCTTTTGTGCATGTGTGTCTGCGTGTGCTCAAAACATATTTCAGGGGGGCGAATATGACTGTGATCTTGTCATCAAATCTGTGCTATTTCATACATAGATGCAATTAACTCATAGTTGAGATTATAAAGGTATGAGAGAGGGAAGTGTTAGGTTATTATAAGCAATTTCCAAAATATTTTAAAAATCTCTTTATCATCACTTTTTTAATGTAAACATGTCAATTACAGATCATTTCTATCAATTCGCAAAAGCCATTTTAAGAATCTATGAGCAGCACTCTTTTAGCATATGAGATTATTGTATCTTAAATAAAATAATAAGGCTGGCTGCTCTCATACGAATTGCATAGAAAAGAACGAGTTTCCCTCCAATTATTTTGAAGTAGTAAAGTTTAACTATGGCTGAGTCTTTCTAGCATCTTTCAAATTTTCATTCAAAAGGTATTTAGCAATGGAAACTTTTTCTTCATCTTCACACATTTATACATGATCTAAAATCACACATAAACCACTTAATAACCTCCATGTAAATTTTATAATGTCTTTTAATGGCCTCGTCTAACTCAGGATTTCTCTATCCCTGCACTGCTAACGTCTGGGGCTGGAGAATTCTTCGAGGTGGGGCTGTCCTGTGCATTCCAGGATATTCAGCAGCATCCTTGGCCTCTACTCATCAGATACAGCGGCACCCTGAAAATGTCTCCAGATATCTCCTGGGTCGGGGGGAATCCCTCTCAGGTAAGAGCTGGGCTAACAAATGATTGAGATAACAAAGCTCTATTTTCTTTAAAAAAGAAAATCCATTTTATTTTATTTGTGCTTCGTCTAACTCGAGTTAGCTCAGCTGTTTATACTACTAATGAGTTTAAGGTCAGAAGATTGATCATTCTGAGGTTCGATGCATTCATCCAACAGTCCTTTATTGAGTGGCCTACAATTACATCGCATTGTGCCATGTGCTGAGAGGGATGCCAGAAAACCATGAGAGCAGCCAGTGCCTTCCTGGAGTGTGTAATTCTGCACAGAGAGTTGGGGGTGGGAGCGAAGTTGTACGGTACGGCCAGTGAGAGGGCGATGCAGGGTGACACCAGGGGTTGAGAAAAGCTCTGCCTGAGCCTAGCAGTGAAGGACAGAAAAAATGTGGTTATACAGGGAAGAGACAGGGTTGGTTTCTCCCATGAAGGAGCAACATTAAGGACAATCATTTATAGTGAGATGTCAATACGTGCCAGGCACCACACTGAGTACGTATCACATCACATCCCCTTTGTGTGATGTCTAGGTATATGACCAAAGTTCAGTTCTGGCTCTAAAATCACCGGACTCTGGTTTAAATCCCTACTTCTCTTAGTTCACCAGATGACTTGAGAAAGATTCTTATCCTCTTTACATATTAATTTCTCTGTATAAAACAAGAATAATTATATGGTATGGCTGTTTTGAAACCTGAAAGAGGTGACACATGAAAACCCATTTAGCATAGTACCTACACTTATAGTAAGTAGCAAATATCTTCATTCTCCTTCTTTTTATTATTGTTTTAAATGCTAATTTATTTAGGTGTTGAAACCAGGTCTGTCTGGCTTCAGATCTGTGAACACTGTGATTCTCCATGTTCCTGGAGCATGAACCGTGTGCAGAGAGCCACCGGAGCTCCCTGCCCTCCCTGGGGGAAGAGAGAGGACTACATGCCTAGGACCTTGGACTGTTTGCAAACAACAGGAGATATGAATGGCTGTGGGCATTGCTCATATGAAGATACGCCCAACAGAAGAGAAAGAGAGAGAGAGAGAGCAGGAGGGAATGTGGTATTAGATGGAAGGAAAAAGATAGGCAGAGGCCAAACCATGCAAACCCTTCTAGGCGATGAGAAGGAGTTCATCCTGAAACCGATGGGAAACCACAGAAAGGTTTGAAGCAGAGTGATATCATGATCAAATCCATCCTCTGCAAGGCTCAGCCCAGCTCTTTGAAGGATGGAGAACGGATTGAAGTATGACAAAACTGATAAGAGCAAGGCCAACAAGGAGACTGAGTGACTGATGGTAGCCAGGGCTTGGCTAGTCACAGGAAGGAGTAGAAGTAGAAGGTGCAAAGGTATTTTAGTGATAGATTTGATAGGATACTCTTCAGCTAGTAAGGAATTTTTATATCAATTATGTGAACTTATTTTAATATCCTTTTTTACAGCAGTTTTAAGTTCACAGCAAAACGGAGCAGAAGGTATGTAATTACCCTATGCCTTCTGTCCACACACATGCACAGCCTCCCCATTATTATAACTGATTACAAATATAGTACCTTTTCCCCTGCATTACAGCTACCTTCTCTGCTAGCCTAGAAACCAGTAAGTCACTAGACAACGAGGGAGCAAGAATAGCTATATGCAAAAATCATCACTGAATACCAAAAAGTGGAAAGAAGAACTCAAATCTTATGGTCTTCTCATGTTTTGCTGAAAATGGTAAATGTCTGTGGAAGGAAGAAAATGAATGGTAGTGGGTCACTGACACCATTACAGTGTGAGGGAAGACACGGCTTGCTTGGAATATGGTATTTACTCCAGGGCACCCCATTAGCATCTAGCATTTGCCAGATTATCTGTCACTTCAGAACAAATCTGAATAAGTATATATTTTAAAAAATATGCTGAGATGCTTTTGGTTTGATATGCCATACACTGCTATGTTAGAATAAATTGGCATCTGACGGATGCTTTCATATAAGCTTATCTTTGGAAAACTTTTAATGCATTTACTGACTTATTCAACAAATGTGTTTTGAGCTATTACTCTGCTATGTGTTGTGCCTGATGCTGCTGATAAAAGGAAAACTGGATCAAATATCTCTGTCCTTAACCAGTTATAATTACAGAAAGAGAAAAGACAGGTAAACCAGTAATTCCAACCAAGTCAACAATTGGTTGGATGGAATAGCTGTATGGTACTGGAAGGGAAGGACATGCCGTCCTCTTCTGGAGGAGATGTTATTGAGGTGCAAACCTGACAGTAACTGGGACTGGCCTGGAAAAGGTAGGATGTGTGGAAGAATGTTGAAGCAAAGGTCTAGAATTAAGTGTGAAAGCGACATGTTCCTGGATGGTAAATATTTCAGAATGTCTGAAGAAAAGAAGTTTATAACTGGGGAAGGCCCAGGGACAAGATCATGAAAGAACTAACAGGCCATGCTAAATAGTCAGCCTCAATTTGTCCAGATGGCAAGAAGGAGCTATGAGAGGTTTTCCAGCCTGGAGGCGGCATGATCAGGTCTGAAATGTAGAAAGGCCTCTTTGACTGCAGGGTGAAGAACACATGAGTGGGGGTGGAGATGTCACATAAAAAACCAGGCAAGGAAATTGGAAGTCATATGTGTTATTCAGGACTAGACATTCTGCAGTTGAAGAAAGCTGAGTGTGAATGAAGAGAAGCAGGCAGATTTTAAAGAGACTAATCAGTGGGGAGATGGCCAGGTCTTGGTTACTGACCAAATGTGGTAGGTGAGGCTTGGGAAGTGTCAAAGACGGCCCCAGGTGTCTGACTGGAGTTAGTGGCTACAGTAGAAATGGTTAGGGCAGGATAATAAATCGTACCTTGGACATGTTAAGTTCCATCTGTGTGTAGGTCGCGTCAGGGGAGGTGCCACCAGGTGGCTGAGTGCACTATACTCACAGAAGAGCTCTGTGCCAGACTCAGAGATCTTGTTGGCATCAATGTATACCACAGAAAGAATTTTGATTGAATACAGTCCATGAATAGAGGAGTCAGAGAAGTGTGAAAGCATCGAGTGAATTAGCCCTTCACAGCCGTCCTGGGGCTGTCATAACTCCTCTGTGTAGTCAATGACACACCAACCAGTTTCCCAAAGGCCACTCCGGTGACCTTGTGGCATTACTCTATTATTAGGCTTCCATAGATTTCTGTCTACCATCAGTCCAACATGCAGCCAACGTGCCAATCAATATCTATATACTGAGTACCCCATATATGTTTAGCACAATGACTATCTGAATGCTCTTCAGAATTTTAGATATGTTGGTCTAGAACTGGAGCAAAATATTTTAAACAGGATGACCAAGAAGTAGGAGGAACTCGCAAAGCAGGCAAATTGCAGGGTTAGGCATAGAAAACAACAAATGTCAACCTGTGCAAATCAGGACACGTTAGCAAACCCAAGAGCAACAGCATTGCAGGACCAGGAGACAGCGCCAGGGTAGAGAGCCAGTAGAACAGGACAAAGAGCTGCAAAGCCGGGAGGAGAGCACGGAAGATCCAAGGCTATTAAGGGGCTTAAGCACCCATGTAATTACTTCACTCTTTAGCAGAACATGGTACTGGCATGGGCAAAATCAGCTTCCATGCACAGGGGTGCAATAGACAGCAAATATTTACATCGGTTTGATTCTCTCCTGATTCCAACACTTCACTCTGGACATTTTTACTGAAGGCAGTATTTTTACTTATAATAATGTCCACATTGTCTAAATCCTTTAGATAGGGACTCCTGAAATAATTCTGAGTAGATTCCACTTACTGGACACTTACTGTAGTCCCTGCATAGGCATTTTACATGCTTTGTCCCATTTAATCCTCACAATAATCTTATAAAATAAATATTGATTTTATTATTAAACTTGTTTTACAGATGAAGAAACTGCATCTTAAAGAAGTTTATCCAATGCTCATTCAAAAATATGTATTGAATGCTCCTAAATGTTTATTAACACTAGAACAGATAATTAAATTGCATGTATTCATGACAGAATACAATGCAATAACAAAAATTAATAAATCACCTCCACATGCAATAAAATAGGAAAATCCTACAAATGAAATGTTTACTGTTTATTAAATTTTCAAAAGTTGAAAATTCAGCTTTATTTAAATATTTTATTTAAAATTTTGTATGTATTAGAAAACATTTACTAGGTATACCATTAATCATATTTGCCTTTTAATTTTAATAGATCAATTTGAATATTTTAAAGTCAAATAACTTGGTAAAACATAGGAAAAGTAATTTGATATTTTAATCCTTTACAATTTAATTTCCATTTTTCATTAAAATAAATGTAACTTATATAGTTTTCATTTGTAAAAATTGTGAGCAAGAATGTTAGGTCAGAAAGAATACACATTGTGTGACTTCACACATAAAATTCCAGAAAAAGCCAAAAGAATGAGTGGTAGCCAAAGTCCGTGTCATGGCAGCCATGGGAAAAAAGGGGGAGCTGTGATGGGAGGGGCATGCCGAGGGCTGGGGGAGCGCACCACTCCTCCTAGATCTGCGTGGCTGTTTCGGATAGGTGTGCACTTTGTGAAAGTTCACCGAGGTGTACCAGTGACTTATGTCCTCTTCATATGTGCATTCTATTTCAGTGACAAGTAATTAAGAAACAGAGACAAGATTTCTTTTGGCAAGTCCCCCGCGGAATCCTGGTGTTCGATACTATGATACTGATACCAGTCTGCGATCCGTTACTGCTCTAGGGAAGGCAAACATTTCATGTGAAAATGAACCAGATTCTGTTCATGTGCATTAAATAAGCACCTAATGGCGAAAAGAAGGACTGACAGTGAAGAGACGTTTATAGGTCAGAACATGTGTTGAGAGAAATGCTTTTTTGCAAGTCTGGTATATCCCGGCTCAGTGCTGGGTGATTTACACGTGTAATCCAGCTCATTAAGCCTTCTCCTCTCCCACTTCCCCTATTTTGAATGAGAAAAGTGCGGCTCCTGTTGTCACTGGAAGAAAACCAAAAACCTGAAGGCTGTCTGTTAGACTCTTGCTTTCGCTTGCTTTCTTGCCCGTTTTTCTCCAGAAACTTGCTGCAACTCTCGCTCTTGTTCCAGTCGCCCTGGTCTTTAGTTGACCATTCTCCCAGACGCCTGGATGTCTGCACACTCTGTTCCCTCGGACTGGACTTCTGGTCCCTCTTTTGCTTTGTTTTCGCCTTTAGATCTCAGCTGGGGGATAGTTTCTCAGAAAAACTCTCCCTGCTGTCCGAGACCCCCCAGTGCCCTTGGTCGTGCTGGAGAGAACATGCATCTTCCCTGCAGCACCCAGAGCTCAGATTGTAATTACACCTTTATTAGCAGGATTCGCTGTTTAAGGGTTTTCACCCTAAGTAGACTGTAAGCACCATAGAAAAAGCTATTTATTTATTTGTCCACTGCTGTATCCCTGATGTCAAGCAAATCCTGGCACGTGGTGAGCATTCAGTAAATATTTGTCAAAAATTAAATAAATGAAAAGGGCAACTTCCTCAAGGTTACACGGCTAATAAATTGATATATATATACACTGTTTCATCAAACCCTTACAATTAGAGAGTTAGTTTTTATTATTTATAAATTATGAAATGAGGGCTAGAAAAATTGTCACTTATCTAAGCTCAGTCTATTGATCAGTACCAAAATGACAGCTCAGAACTCCCGCTTCCCTAGCATTTTCTTTTTAAAATATTAACTCTGTTTTGTTTGCTTTTTGCCTTGCCCTCACCATCTCCATTCTGAGAATTCATGTCGATGCCCAAAGGGAAACATTAATATGAGTTCAGTGAACTGAGCAGAAAAGTAACCCACCACTCAAAATCTAAATTGATATACTAAAACCCTAACTAAAAACTGCTTCGATCTGGCGACGCACTTGTCACTTCCATAGTGTGGGTTTTTCTTTGCATACTGCATATTCCCCTTCAAAGAAAATTGAAAACCGCTATTGAACTGTGCCAGAAAGAGTCATAGCTGTTGTTGAACATTCTACCAACATTCCTTTACAAGCATGTATCATCTTGACATGTTATTCAGAGATATTTTTTTAAAGAAGCAATTGCCTCTACGCCGTAAGCCGATGGAAAGCAACGGCACTTGCTCTTTAAAACCATTTGGGCTCCCAGAGGGAAGCCACAATTCAGATCATGGCTGTACAGCAACCACTTATGGGCACGACTTCCCTGTGGCAAAGTTCTTCGTTAAGCCCATGGATCATGCTATTCCCAGTCAGCTGATGCCTCTTTGAAGGCTAGTGCCTGTGTTTCTACAACTAAATTTAAAGCCGAGCCTTTGCAGTAGTTGTGTGCACACCCTTTTAGTTCTTGATTATTTCGGCTCTCTTTCTTTTGCCTTTCTCTTTGCATTCCTACCTTGTCAGGTACCAACTCTGGGCAGAAAGTCCCAAAGCTAATACATGAGAAATGCATTCTCTTGATTCAAAATGTGATCACGCCCTAGTGTTTTCTAAAGATCTTTTTCCTCATTAATCCAGCCCGATCTTCAAGCAATAAGCCGCTGAAGAGGATAGTTGAATATCGGCCTCACTGATTTATCTTCTTATACTTTCTAAAGCCCACTGATCCCCTCTAAAATCAGAACATCACTCACCCAGGACTCTTTGCTGAGAGAAAAATCTTTATTAGCAATTAACCAAAAGACCTTAAAAGCAACTGCTCTTTGAAAAAATTAAATTGAAAGGAAGATAAGAGGAAGATTTGAAGTAATGATAATGAAGATTTTGGAGTCAGAAGAAAAAACTGATGTACAAGAGCAAACAACACAAGGAGAAACAGCCAAGGACACTCTGGGGACATCGAGGACCAGGGAGGACAGTATCAGGAAAGACGAGGTGCACAGGCTTGAGTCAGGCTCACTGGTTCACTAATGTATTAATCCACTCATTTGACAGCGGTAGCATGGTGTAGTGGTTAGAAGTGCAGCCACTGTAGCCAACATGACCAGAACCAAATCCATTTCACCGTGGCCAAGACGTGAAGCCTTTGGTAAGCTATGCAGCCTCTCCGGCTTTGGTTCACTCATCTGTCAGACGGGCCTAACAATGCCGTCTCTTTCATAGTTGCTGGGAGGCTTCAATGAGTTAGCATAGAGAAGATGACTAAAACTGCTCTTGGCGCATCATGAGCACTATGAAGACATTTTGTAGTAAGAATCTGTGTGCGAGGGACTTATTTGTTCACTTCCTCCCACTTTCCTCTGGTCTCAGCATTTCTAATCTCACTGTTCTCTAAGGCCCACATCAAAGGTCAAACTCTTTGGTGGGTAGTTTCATTTTAGTGGCTGTCCTACAAAAAATGCTCCTTTTTCCCCCCACTGGAAACGGTACCCTAGTTTCCTCTTTGGAAAATGCCCCTTCCTTAGCTCACATACTCAGAAACAGAGTGTGTGAGTAGGTGAAAGGCAAGAAGAGCATTCAATCCCCCCAACCAGAGCAGTTGCCTAAAAGGTGGACATTTAACCAAAGTGGTCACTCTGAGCAAATCCTAGGACTTGTGTGAGACCAATCAAGAAAAAATTTTAAAAAGGCTTCTATGCTCCTGGACTTGAACCTGGAGGATATGGGAGAGAGGGGAGAACTTGCCTGAGGACACATCCATCACAGAGGAGGCAAAGATGAAAAAGAAGGAAAGAAACACTGATCCCAGTTGTGAAACACCTGGATCAAGAGTTTCCTGAAGCTGCCCTTCTTTCTGGGATATCAATTATGGAAAGCCACACCTTCCCTGTCTTATTTAAGCCCTTTCCTGTGTGGGTTCTCTGTTGCTAACGACTAAGAGAGCCCTGCCAGATAGACACTCAGTGAAGCCTTTCTCACTCTCCCAAACACAGCGGATTTCTTTCTCCTCCCGCTGCGTTCTTTCTGTATGTTCTCACAGCATTCGTTGCTGTGCCTGTTTTGTGGAACTTAGCATGTTCTATCCTGCCTTACAATTATTTTTCTATATATACCTAATCTCCCCTACTGGAATTTCACCTTCTTAAGGAAAATCAACTTTTCTGATTTGTCTTTAAATTCTCCATCTTTCAGGATCTTTATTAGAGGGCCAAGAAATGGTATAGAGCTGGAAGGATTTGTTGAGGGTATCTTGGTTGGCTGACCAAGTTTTGTGGCAATGGATCCCAAACTGAAGGCCTAGAACTCCTGACAGTTGGAGATTTATTGAGTTCCTCAAATCTACATGCATACTAAGCATTACACAAAGAATCAAATCACTACTATATCTCATATGCAAAATGCTGTAAAAATGTTTGTATAATCTGTTGTGCTTGTTAATCCATTGCAATTAACAAAATGCAATTTAATTTTAATTCTGTTATTGAAACCACGGCAAATATTTTTCCGTGTACAGTCTCTGGATGAGCACACACATAGCCGGATGTATACCTTAACTGCACACTTACAATAAGCAAAACCACTAATTGAACACTTTAGATATATTATGTCACATGAGCTTCTCTGAACGCGACACTTTTGCAATGTCTTCATAGGTCCCTCCTGCCTGTACAGTGCATCCCAAACTTCACATCAAAGCACCAGCAGAAAACACGAGCATTTGTTTGGCTCATTATGGTCAGAGGACAAAGATGCCTGCCACTGGAGGTGACCTGCAGTGCTTGCGGCTATCCCCAGTCCCACCCAATCCCACTGAAGACTGAGAAGGTTGTTTTCTTGGCACAACTAAAATTTGTTCATGGCACTGTAGTGTGCTATTGCCTAGGGCAGGAGTGTCGAACTCATTTTCACTGTGGGCCACAGCAGCCTCACGGTTGCTTTCAAAGGGCTGAAATACTTTTAGGACTGTATACATGTAACTACTCCTCAACTGTTAAGGAGTTGACATTGAAGGCAATCATGAGGCTGAAGTAGCCCCCAGTGAAAATGAGTTTGACACCCCAGGCCTAGGGGTACTTTCCAAGTCCTAAGCATTGAATACAACACCTTCAAGAGCACATCCCTAATGTACTTCCCTCTCTAATCCTTCTGGCCCCAACACGCATATGCATACACACAGAGATATACACACATGCACACACATAAATACATACAGGTGTGGGTATATTTGCTATCCCACTGCCGTGTTGGACTGCATAGGTTTCTGTGCACACAGTATGATGCATTCCTCTGCATTCCTCTCATCGAGTCAGAAAACTGAGGCATAGAACGGTTAATGTGTCCAAGGTCTAGGAGGGGTGTCCAACCCACGGCCCACGGGCTGCATGCAGCCCAGGATTGCTATGAATGCAGCCCAACACGAAATTGTAAATTTACTTAAAACTGAGAATTTTTTGTTTTCGTTAGTGTTTGTGTATTTAATATGTGACCCAAGACAACTCTTGTTCTTCCAGCGTGGCCCAGAGACACCAAAAGGTCGGATACCCTTGGCAGAGTCAAATGTAGACAAATCTAATTCTAGAGTCAGCAAACTTACTCAGTGCTGTAAACCGATTGTTATTACAATTTGAATTTGAATCTCATTATCTTCACTGGCTTTGCTCTGATTGAAGAGCACAACTGAATAAGATGATTTTTGGATCTGATGTTTGTTTTGCATTTTATTTTGTTTTTTAATTATTATTGAATTTGTTGGGATGACATTGGTTAATAAAATTATATAGTTTTCAGGTGTACAATTCTATCATCTACCTATTGTATTGTGTGTGCACCACCCAAAGTCAAGTCTCCTTCCATCACCATTTTTCCTATTGTCTTTTAATTTGGAACTGGGACTGTACTGGCTTACAAAAATCTTGACCCTGAAGTTACCTGGCGCTTGGTGAATATCCTCCTGATGTGGATCATACACCTCTGATGCTTTTAACGCTTCACTGTGTATGGGGGGTGGCCCGGCGGCTTTGCTCTTAGCAGCAGTTGCCTGTAGGAATGATAATCTTATGTGATCTGAATAAAATTTTGTGTAAGAGGGATGGTGTGTGTATTGGGGTTGGGAGAGGAGCCTGAATTGGGAGACTAGGCAGAAAACATGAACTCCTGCTATTCATCGACATTCCGATAATGTACCACGTTATTCCAGATCTGAAGTATCAGGAGGTGGCAGAAACAATTAAGTTATACAGCATTAATCTGATACAGCGGCTGTTTGTCAGAATGTTGAAAATGCATGTTAATTAGGCTTTGGTCTTCCTCTGATAAAAGGTTCTTTCTAAGAAGACAGAGGGATGATATCTGTCAGAACCTAGTCCCTTTTTTTTTTCATTTCCTCACCCCCCAAATTGCCCACCATCACTGGGAGCCTCAAGTTGTTTGGTATGATGATTGTTTAACTGACATTAATACCCAAAGCCGTGTGGGGTTTTTTTTCTTTTTTTTTTAAGTATTCTTTTTTTTTTTTTAAGATTTTATTTTTACTTATTTTTAGAGAGAGGGGAAGGGAGGGAGAAAGAGAGGGAGAGGAACAGCAATGTGTGGTTGCCTCTCACATGGCCCTCACGGGGACCTGGCCTGCAACCCAGGCATGTACCCTGACTGGGAATCGAACCGGAACCGCTTGGTTCCCAGCCCGCGCTCAATCCACTGAGCTACACCAGCCAGGGCCCATGTGGGTTTTTTGATCATTTTTCATGGTGGATTAGACAGCAGCCGTGGAATCATAACTAGGGAGAACGCGAGAAGAGGGTTAGAGAGAGAAGTATGATTCCCGTATTGTGCCATGTGTAACACACACCCATATTTTTATGCACATTTTATACAGGGTTATTATACCTATTATTATACCCACAGTATGTAATCATTATGCCCATGTAAAACGTGCATCCTAATTTTTCCCTCAAAAATATGGTACATTCCATGTAAGTGAGGATCATTAAGCAATAACATTTAGCTGGTTGATGACTGTTTCCCTTTCATTCTGATGAGTCGATCTGTCCCTGAGTCACCGAGAGGCACATGACCCCATTGGATAATCGGGAAGGATTATTGGATAACCATAATCATGCTTGTTGTGGTTCAGACCACATACTGCGGGACCAGACTTTTGGGCTTCAAATCCTGGACACGGACACGGCATCTATTAGTGTGACCTTGGACAATTACTCTACTTCCCTGTGCCCCAGCTTTCTCATCTGGAAAACACAGATAACAAGAGCACAGATTTCAAAGGGTTGTTGTGGGAACTTAAACGCATTAATACAAGAAAGGAACTAACACCTGGGTCTGGCACGGATGAAGAGCTATAGACATGTTAGCTATGATCATTAATGCTAACTTCTAATTCCTTATTACTTGCTACTAAGTTCCTCCAAAGAAGTGATATGATCTGAGTTGAGAAAAGCTCGGGCTAAATTTTCACTTACCCTACACATTATAGTGCAATCACTTGTGAAGCATTTTGATTAGAATTTCGTTTATTGGGGGGCATAGGGTTTCATCCATTCTCCCCTCCCTGGCCTACTAAGGTGTGCTAACTCCACTTCAGGAGGCACCAAGCAGGTGTCACACAAGCAGGACGTCCCTCCCTCCTGGTCTTCAGTCAGAGATTACACACGTGGAACGGGAAGAAAGGACGCTGCGGTGTAAAAAGAAGCTGCAGTTGTGACGCAAGTGCTTTATTGGTTATTTCTCACTCTCTGGGTTGGGGAGCTGAGGTTTTAGCCCAAGGCAACAGCTTCAAACACATTACCTAATTATCTTCCTTTGTCTTATATTTTATGGCAGAACCAATTTTTGTTCTACTCCAGGACATTGCTTATTCCAAAAATTCACATGAAACTGGTGCTCCATGAATTTCAGCTATTTCTATAACTTGAAATCTCCCTTCCTACCTTTCTCAAGCATTTTTTAATGCAGAGGACATTCCTTTGGGGCACTTATACCCCTTTTGAGAAGCACAAGTGTGTATTCTCTTCTCACTTTATACTTTTCCTCTAAGAAATTCCATCTTTCGATCTTGTGGTTCCATAATCAACCATATGCCCATGACTGTTAATTTTCTATCTTTTTTCTAGAACGTACCTCTGAATTCTAGACTTATATCTACGTGACAAATGAACAAATTCACTTAATGTCTCAAATGTGGCAAACGCAGCCATTCCACTCTCCCAGATCCGCATGCTCAAATCTGAACTGAAGGGCTACCCCCACCTCAAGGCCCCACTCAGTCCCCCTCGGTGTCCCCTCTCCCACCCGCCAGCTGGTTGTGCGAGGCAGGAACCTGCCCCTGCCATCCTGTCGCCTCTTCATGCCCCATAATTAATCCATCACCAAGTCCAATCAACTTAACTTCCTAATTTTTCTTGAATATACACACTTCTCTGCATCTTCCCTGCCGCTGTCTTGGACCAAGCTGCTATCAGGTCTTTCAAAGACTGCCAGGATCTACCCTTGCTCTGCTCCAATCTGCTCTCCACACTGCAAGCCTGATGACTATTTCAAAATTCAAACCCAATTATGTCCCATACACACTGAAAACCCTTGGGTAGCTTTCCATTGCTTTGTGAAAAATGATACTTGAAGCAGCAGGGGGGTCTCTCTGTAAAGTACATGATTTTCTCACCACATTGCTGTGCATCTGAAACTAATACAGAATAATACTGAATGTAAGCTGTAATTCAAAATAAAACTAATGAAGACATTCCACATAAAGAAATTTCCTACCAAAACCTTTAAAAGCCCCTATAATCTGTTCCTTGCCTGCTTCTGCAGATGTGTTACCTGTCAAAGACCACGCCCTCCAACCCTGTTCCTGACACATTGACCTTCTCCAATTTCCTCTACCCTGTCTATGGCTGCCTTTGAGCTGCAGGGGCAGAGCTGAGTGACTGAGAAAGAAATTGTACAGCCTACAAGGACTGAAATATTTTGTAGCTCATCCTTTACAGAAAAAGCTTGCCAACCCCTGATCTATGGTATGGTCATTCATGCAACTGACTTTTTTTGAGAACTTGACTTGTGCCTGCTAGTAGGCTAACCACTGAATTATGTCACTGGAAAAGAACAGCTAATGTTGGGAAGTGGATGATTTGACAGATAACTACTGTCCTCCTTAAACAGAATGAAATTGAAATCAAGACAGTTTTACTTTTTTAGCCCAGACACTTTCTAGATGCTTTTTTCTTCTTATAATTTCTGTGTAAGATGCTAGTTATCTCAAATCATTTCAAATACCACACTACTTTATTGACAGAGAGGAAATCTACCTTCAAATTTCTGGGGGCTTTCACTACCTTAGATTGAATATCAAATCTCCTAGAGTAGGGGAAGAGAGGAAAAGAAAGAAAAGAAGTAGTGAGGGAAAGAGAATGAGAAATATATAAACTAGAGACGTGAAGGCCACTTCTAGATTAAAGGGGATGCAGTTTAGAATTAGACAGTCCTGGGATTTAGTTCAATGTTAAATCTTATAGGTCTTAGGTAAAAAACAAAAACAAAACCTGATGTCATTAAAACAGACTGGCCCTGGCTGGCGTGGCTCAGTGGACTGAGCACTGGCCTGTGAACCAAAGGGTTGCTGATTCGATTCTCTGTCAGGGCACATGCCTGGGTTGCAGGCCAGGTCCCCAGTAGGGGGTGCACTGGAGGAAACCACACATTGATGTTTCTCTCTGTCTCTTTCTCCCTCCCTTCCCCTCTATTCCAAAAAATCCAAGAAGATGGAAGACTCCCCAACTCTTTTTATGAAGCCAGCATCATCCTAATCCCCAAACCAGATAAAGACACAACAAAGAAAGAAAACTATAGGTCAATATAGCTAATGAACATAGACGCTAAAATCCTCAACAAAATATTGGCAAACCGCATCAAGCAATACATTAAAAAGATCATACACCATTATCAAGTGGGATTCATCCCAGGGATGCAAGGATGGTACAATATTCACAAATCAATAAACGTAATACTTCACATAAACAAAAGGAAAGACAAAAATCACGTGATCATATCAATAGATACGGAAAAAACATTTGACAAGGTACAGCACCCATTTATGATTAAAACACTCAGCAAAGTGGTATTAAAGGGAGCATTACCCACCGTAATAAAGAGCATATACAAGAGACCTATAGCCAATATCATACTCAATGGACAAAAACTAAAAGTTTTCCCACTAAGATCAGGAACAAGACAAGGATGTCCGCTTTCACCATTTCTATTCAACATAGTAGTGGAAGTCCTAGCCACAGCAATCAGACAAGAAAAAGAAATAAAAGACATCCAAATTGGAAAGGAGGAAGCAAAACTGTCATTGTTTGCAGATGACATGATAGTGTACATAGAAAATCCTATAGACTCCACCCAAAAACTACTCGACCTAATAAGTGAATTTAGCAAAATAGTGGGCTACAAAGTCAATATTCAAAAATCAAAGGCATTTTTGTACACCAATAATGAAATATCAGATGTACATCAATAATGAAATATCAGAAAAAGAAATCAGGAAAAAAAATCCTATTTGATATAGCAACAAGAAAAACAAAGTGCCTAGGTAAAAATAAATAAATAAAACCTTAAAAAATATAAATAAAATAAAATAAAACAGACTGAATTTAGTCAATAATAGTTTGACTTTAGAAAATGTACTTACAGTCTTTGAATCTGAATTTCCTCATCTGTAAAATGGGGATAATAATAAAAATACATTTAGTGTTAATGCACCTTACATGCCTCTTATGTGTTAGCAATAAATATAGCTTAAAACTCAACAATTATTTATAAGAAAATAAATATATCTGTGTATTACCTAAGTATTATAAAGTACTGAATACTATATAATTGTAAGTATATGCTAAAGTAAAATAATTCTTATGTGGAAGATATATAATTTTATACAATATGAACTTATTTGTATAAATGTGAACTATTTCTGGCTCATCAGAAATGTTCTATACATATTTGCTGAATAAATGAAAATTACAGTACAATATAAAAACTGCATAAATGCTCATTTCTTCTCCTAAGTCCCTGAGAATGCTGAAGGACAGAGAAGGACATGTCAACATTTGACTTTGGATGTGGTCTGGCCACTTGTTAACTGTTGAGAAGGAAAGATGCACAATTTATGCTCCTCCCTAGGCTGACAAGCTACTGTCCCTTGTGTCCCCCTACAAAGACACTGACCTGGATTTTCTGAGTGTAGCTTCATCATCTAGTCTAGGTGCTTTGGTGTGTTTACTACTCTCCAAAAGAAAAAATAATCATGAGGCATAACCACACAACTGTACAACTCTGCAGCAGAGATCCCCTGGTTGTAGGGGACCCACTTACTATGGGCAGCCCAGAACAAGGGCAAGTCATCATTCTTTGTATCAAAGAGACCAAATTTCCAATCCCATTCTTCAGCTCTCACGAACATTTGCTGTTGATGTTATCCAACGTACATTCTCCTTCTGCTGACAACTCTATCCTAGTGTCCTCGGAGGAAACCCTTCCCTGCTGTCAGTTCCAACAGAAACCGAATCTATCACTGACTAGAGGATGAGCATTCAAAGGTATTAAGTGGGTCTGGGGGCAGGAACACCCCAATAGCAATGGGAACACCCAGAGTTTTTTTGTCAAATAGCATTTTCCCTGAACATGAACTGGGGAGCCTCGGAGAAATGGCCATTTTGGGAGGGACAACGGGAGAAAAGGGAAAGTGCAGGATGAGCTTGAAATACCATGTACTGGAAAGTACGAAAGTACTCAGAGAATGATGTGGATGTGCAAGCTTGAAGGAGCTCCTATTGGGCAAGCTGGATGCAAATGGAGCATCAAAATACATAATGATAATACAGGTTTGGCCCAATAACTAGGAAACCATGAGTCCATGCTAGATAAATACATTAATTAGGAACATAAATTAACATGTACATAAAAATGTTTGATGAGCAATGGTGTATGTACTTAGTTCAAACAACCTTTTCAACAAATAATTACTAACAACAAAGCAGAATAGAGAGCTCTGCTTGAGTGACAAGCTTGGCAAATATCACCTTAATCCAGTGATCAAAGTCAACATCTCCAGTAATGGGACAAATCAATATCATGTGCCTCCTCATAAGATGCAGTGAGAAAAACACAGCATTGCTTCTGCAACACTCCTGCCAAAGATGCACAACATGAAGCTGTTCATGAGGGAACATCAGACAAACTGAAAATGAAGGGACTCTACAAAGTCACTGACCGGTACTGTTCAATAGTGTCAACATAGTGAAAGTCGAAGAAGCTGAAGAACCGGTCCAGACTGAAACCAAACAGATGTGACAGCTAAATGCAACCCGTGACTCCAGACCAGACCCTTTGGCTATAGAGACCTTATTGGGACAACTGGAGAAACTTGAACAGGGTCTGAGGGTTAGGTGGCAGTAGGGGATCACTGTTGACTCTGACCTGATGTTTGCGGCTACCCTATGTATAGAAATGTACATTAGAATATTCAGAGGAATGGCCATTGGATTGGTAACTCTCCAATGGCTCAGGAAAAAATCTGCATCCTATCCCTGCACCTTCGCTGTTAAGTTCGAGATGGTTTTGAAATGAAGGCCCTGACACTGCATACTTTCTGTAGAACCCGTCATGAAGGACACACCAGAACTGCCGCTGTTTGTGGGGAGAGAGCTGGGGCCCAACGTGAAAGACAGACTCCTTTCCTGCCGCTTACCTTTTATACTGCTGAGATATTTTATGTTGAAAATTAAAACCATGCGTATTAAGTGAAATACAATATAATGGAAATTTTAAAAGTGACATGCTTATACAATCATTATAGCAATTTTGAAAGCTACAAATATTTTGAAGGCTTGACCAGATCCTTCAGAGAGAAGCATTTTAATGTTTTTCTTATGACTATGCATCATTCCCCTCACCTCCTCCTCTGGTTTTACAACGTTTTGATCCTGTGGTCCTGTGCCATATGCAATTTTGTATTTTTAAAGTTGTCATTTCCCATGCTACTTAAAACTCATTTAAACATGAACAAGTGAATGAATGAATGAATATACCTTCTTTTAATCTATAGGTCTAGGCTACTTAATTTTGATTGCTAGCCCTTATTACATGCTGATATATGTAAATTAGTATTACCATAAATATTATTATTATTATTATTTTGGCTGTAGCTCCCGTGCTAAAGTGTTGGCTCCTGCCATGAGATGAAGGGACTTGGGTTTATCCCCTGCTGAGGCTTTGATGCTTAGTGATATGCCTGGCACACAGTCAGCACTCAATAAATGTTTACACTAGAAAGATAAATGCCAAAGGGAACGTATTTATTTTGAGCTTTCAGAACCTATTAGGTAGAAGTTATTTCCTGGGCTGATGTTATGTACTTACTCTGTGCTCAGATACTATGCCCAGTACTTTATACATAGTCTTTAATTTAAAGATATTTCAACAACCCTATGGGAAAAGAGTCTTACCACGGACAGAAGCAGTGAGAGGCTTAAGAATGAGTAAACCAACTAAACATACCCAGTTGGCATTTAAGAACCTGAGACTAAACCCTGCCCCGCCTGTCTCTCTGGCCTTTCCTCCCTTGGCACTGCCTCATGGTCTTATTGGTTGTCACAGCCATGTCAACAGGGGCCCCCCGCTGCATCCCCAGCCCAGCTGTCCATGACCTTCCCTCTGGGCTCCTGCAGCGAAGGCTTGGCTTGCCTCTCTGCCTCCTTCCCATCCTATCATTTCTTTCCAGATAGTGTTTCCGAAGACCAGCCAATGATACCTCTACCAATTATTTTCAAGGACCGTCTAGCAGCTAGAACAGAATTGCCCAGAGCTTGTAGACCAATTAGTCCCCGAGAGGAGAAAGCAAGAATTTCTCAATGTCTCTTTGTTAAAGCGATGAGTCAGGGAGCTAAGTACTACATCTGAAGAAGTGTGTTGGAGATCCAGGGTGTTCAAATGTTCATCCATTTGACCAATAAATTGCATGCCTGGGGTACTAGGTGTTGCACTAGAGCTGTTGCTATAAATAACAAGGGCGGTGAGGTGGGATGCTGAGATGAAGTGTGAAAGGTGAGATGTGCAGCCGGAGATAATAAGTGCAAGGGAGAGTGAACTGGGACAGCAAAACTGAAGGTAGATTGGACATATTCTGGAGACGAGACTAATTGAGAGAAATCATGTCAACAACAGTGAGTTATTTTAAGGAACTAAATAGAGTTAATGTTTATGAAGAATCTTAGACAGGGTCTGACACCTAGCAAAAGCTCAATAAACAGTGTATCTTATTAATAGTACCTCAGTTTTAAAGTTTTGGAATGTGGAAAATATTTTGTAAACACTTCCCAGAAGTAGAGACACATCTTTATTCAGATGCATTTGTACATACTGTCTTCAAATGCCTTTTGAATACAGGGACAAACTCAAAATGCATTCTAAAATATTGGTACATTTTTCAGAGAAATCAATAAACCAGTACTTTTTCCTTTCTCTTTCAAAGTCTATGGCTCTGATGATTTTTATTTGGTTTTACTTTTTATAAAAACCCTTGTATCCTAGGCTAAAATTGAAAGTATATCAACAGAGGATTTACAAAGCGACTTACATTTTGAAAACTAGACCTAGCCCAAGGTTGTTCCCACTAAACTTTGTTTTCTTGTCTCTTACCTGCTTTTTAATGCCTTTGTGTTCCTGTAAGGAGTTATCCCTCTATCACCCATGAAGCCATCAGTTACAGCCTGAAATTTAGACTTACTAAACATAAACTCAAATAGCAAAGCAAACTTGAAATCAAATTACATATTTGTGTAGATCCTCCCCCACCACTGCCTTACCATACTACCACTTGCCCCTTCCAGTAAGCCTATGCAAATTAAAAGCAATATTCATTGAATAAACAGAAATTGAAGGCCATCGTACACCATGTGCTGTACGAGGAACTTACTGTACTGTAATCAGATGTGATGTTATAATTCCATAGACCCACCTCAGAGACACATGCCCACATCCTACTTGTACCGTGAGAATGAATCAATTGGTAATGCCCTTCAAAGCAAGAAATCTCAGTGTTCCCGGGGTTACTCTAAGATAGAATGCAGGCAAACCTGCTGGGCACAAACTTGAAACGTCCAGTTCAAGAACTAATTTGAGAGAACATTGCCTGACATTTCTTATCTTTCTTTACTCATTGTTCCTTAAGCATAGTTACAAATTTATTATCCTGCTCATGGTCTTCTCTCTACTTTCTCTGCTTGAGATGAATTACAGTTTCTTTGTCTACCAGACCTCTTTGTTGTTATGTTTGCTCAAATAAGAGTGGCAATAGTCCATACAGTTTAGTGGCTCCAACTGGACAGACCGGGGTTCAAGTCTGGCTTTGCCACTTTCTGGCTGCATGACGAGGACACCATAGTAGGCAGTCGAAGACTGTCTGATAAGAAGGTCACTAAGAGTTAACAAATAAACAAACAAGGGAAAAAAACAAACAAAAACTCATAGACACACCCCAATAAATTTCATATATAAGAAACTTTTTCCTCCATTTTTAAAATATGGAAACTGAGTTCTTGATAATTAATCACTTCCTCCATGCCATACAGTGAATGAAGACGCATTTTTCAGTTCATCGTTGGGAATTCCTGGAGGTATAGGAAATGCAGAAGAGTATATGAAGAGGAATACTTTGTTCATGCTTACACGTACTTGAGGTTAAGATACTCTGAGCAACATTCAGATGAGAACATCAAGTAAACAGTTGAAAAAAAACCTGGGTCAGAAAAGAGAGGTCTCCCTGGCTGGTGTAGCTCAGTGGATTGAGTGCGGGCTGGGAACCAAAGGGTCCCGGTTCGATTCCCAGTCAGGGCACATGCCTGGGTTGCAGGCCAGGTCCCCAGTGAGGGCCATGTGAGAGGCAACCACACATTGCTGTTTCTCTCCCTCTACTTTCTCCCTCCCTTCCCCTCTCTCTAAAAAAAAAAATAAATAAATAAAATAAAATCTAAAAAAAACATGCATATTTAAAAAAAAAAAAAGAAAGAAAGAAAAGAGAGGTCCCCAGGCTAGCAGTCAACATGCTGTTTGGGTTCTTTTTGATCCTGAAGCCTCTCAGGAATTGGGTTCCAATGGAAAAATAAAAAAGGCAGAAGTTGTGGGTTGTCTTTATGAGTTGATTTGAGCTGTTATTAAGGGAACTAGGAATTTCGGAATTGAAACTAGGCCACTTGGTCAGTTAGGAAGGTCACCCAGATCTCACACAGAAATACCCCTGCCCCTCCCACACTCGCCCAGGCCCTCCCAGATCCTTCCCTAGGAACTTCACGGTGATGACTCCACAAGATGTGGTGGGAGAGGCCCTGAACTAGGTGTGTGCGTTTGGCTTCTCGTCCTGTCTCTCTCTCACACATCATTCATTTTATTTCAGTAAGCCATTATTGAAGACCTACTTTGCACCAGGATCTCTTCTGGAGGTTAGGCCTTCAGAGCCGTTGTGTGCCCTCAAAGAGCTCACAGTTTGACAAAGACATGCAAAAATTAAATGTGCATAAGATACAAGGAGTCTCTCTGAGGAGGCGGCCCATTTACACAAGGCCCCCACCACTGTTACACCTGCGTATCTTCATCTGTCTATATGCTGTGACCAGCTGAGGAAGGAGGAAAGGGCTCAGCTTGGTTCAGTGGTGGGTTGTCTTGGTATGTGCTTTCAGGCTAACAATGGGCTGGTGCTGAACTGAAGACAGATTGAGGGTGTCCCTGCCCACAGCAGAGCGGTTCATTTTCTCTGTGAGCAGAGCTTCGGTTAACGTGCCCAGTCACACTTGCTGTTGGAAGAGACGCGCATGAGCAGGCAAATGTCAGGGCTGGTTGATCAGAGGTCTGAATGGGAAAGATTGGAAGATCAGGGCCCCAGTGGTCTGGGGAAGGGGCATGAGGATGGGGCCCATGCCAGAGGCCCAGACATGAGACCTGTTTTAACTGTAGGTAATGCCCATGAGATCATTTATCATGGACGTGGCCCTCGATACTAAGCTCTCAGAATGACCTGGCCAGTTGACATCAGACAAGAGAAAACTGGGGGACTTCTCAGTCTCCAGATCCTGCTGGGTCAGCAACTTATTTCTCAATTTCAGTTGGCCTCCTCCCTGCTTCCATGTGCTTCTCCCTCCAGAGAATAGAGACCAATGAACTGCAGCCCGTACATTTGGAATACAGTGAGATCCTGTGACAATAACAATGTGACCTCAGAAGATGGCCGACCTAT
The DNA here is from genome assembly GCA_004026765.1 of Micronycteris hirsuta. NCBI lineage: Eukaryota > Metazoa > Chordata > Mammalia > Chiroptera > Phyllostomidae > Micronycteris > Micronycteris hirsuta. The sequence continues at coordinate 24,083 of PVJI01005879.1, forward strand.
TTTTTTGTTGCTGTTGTTTCTTTATTTACAAGCTAAATAGCCTTGAACACATTCAGAGAGGTAAATCTTATCCGTATGGTAGTTACAATGAGTATGGTAGTTACAATGAGTAAATAAAATAAAGTTTTTAAAAGTCTTAGTGCAGTGCTTGGGACATGGTTAATCCTGAGCACGTGCTGTCCCCAGCAGTCAGAAAGCTGCCCTCAGATTTCTCGGGCCCTTGTTCTCCATCTAGACCTCTCCTTCTGACCTTCGACCAGACTCCCAGGCACCTTTTTAAAATGATTTCACACCCAGAAGAGTAAAGAGACTTCTTCTGGCTTCTAATGCCCTGGTAACCCCTATTGGAAGGGTCACGTTGAGATACATTGTAACAACGCATCCACCAGCCTGCATCCCTCCACATTGATTTCCCCCTGATTTTTAGTCTATGACTCCCCAAAGCACCCTTCACATTCCCTGGAGTTACAGCAGCTTAAATTCTACCAGCCTAGGGCAATTGTAAGTGTGTTACAAAAGGAGCTTAGTGAAAGGTCTAAGGGATAGACATATCACTTACCAAAGCAATTAAACATATTATTCAAGGCTGTGCCACCTGGGTTCTTCTGGTGTGCACCAGCAAACCTAGTAGCATCATTTCAATTGCACGCTCACAGTCAACCCCCAGATGTGGGTTAACAAAGAAATGCTAATGCAAAAATGACAACAGCTTAATACGTACCGGGAGAGGATTATAGTGCAGATTAACAAAGCCTGACCAAGAAATGACACATTCTGCGAATAAATAAAACTAACACTAGCCTACTGTGAGAGCTGTCCACACAGCATTAAATTATTTTAAGAACCCACAAGGTGGGGAAACCAACAACAAAATAAAAGTGGGTCAGAAATAGGAGGGGAGGGTATGAGCTGGGTTCTAGCTCTAACTGTGTTGCTAAGTCATGATGCTGAAGGAAAATATTCTCATTGACAAGAAACAAAATATGAAAACTATTCTTACATGTGACTTGTTCTTCCACTAGACCCTGGACAGATCAGCCTCTGTTTCCTAGAGTTCTATCTTATTTTAAAAATTGAGGGGAAGAGCACAAAAGGCTTGACAAGGAAGGGAGGTTAGTGTTCACTTCTAAATGAACATTAAAAACTGATGCTGACACCACCGTTCTCTAATCTGGTATGAAAAAAAAAATGTAGAAACAAAGAGAAAATCAAAACAAAGCCAGGGAACAAATAATAAATAGGGCAAGTTTCACGTAAACTGTGAAACAACAAATGTAATGAAGTATCTATTTGGGGGGCCCATAACTATACTCTCTGCCAAGGCGAATATAAAAGAGTGCTTGCTAAATTAGCTGAGTACTCACTCTCAATTAGCCCCCACAAAAACCCCACGGAGTGGAGACTCAGGATGGAGTAGGCAGTTGGCATGAGCAAGGCAGGCAGGATGGGCCAGACACAGAAGGTCATAGGGCAGGAAGTCCCAGGTGCCTGGCAACGGGACTGTGGGCTGGGGCTTTACTCCCAGGGCAAGTTTCCCTCCCCTGGCACATGATCACACCATTCAGATCCCTCTGACCTCTCTCGTGGCTCGTCATGCAACTTAAATGCCTCGAGGAGGAACAGGGGACCAGAGAATAGCTTCATGTAGTTCTCACACAAGCCCTTGCAGCGCCGCTCCATTAAGCATGAAGCCCTCAGGACAGTGAGCTTCTGACCACGTCAGATAATCTTAGGAACAAAGCCTTGGGTCTGCTGACCGCAGAGACAGAGTTTTGGTTGAACTAGAGATGACACCTAGGCCTCAGTTTTGTTTCTGCTCCAGGCCCAGAAAAGCAGCAGAACCAGATGAAGCAATGCCACAGCTACTGTAAGGACCAGATGCAATGACAACGACCCCCTACCCTACCACTGACCAATCAGTAGAGACCACAACCCTGAAAGGACACACCCAGAAAGCTGATGAATATTCTACTGAGATCCTCCCCTGACACCTCCCCTAAAATCTCCACCTTTAGAAAACAACTAAAAACCCTTAAGACAAAGGACCCAGGGCTTGCTCTCTCTCTTTAGAACATACTCATGTCTTCTCTCTCAGGCACATACTGTTACTTTCTCTCTCCTAAGCAGGAAGGGCCCTTCTTTTGCCTCTGTAACTTGTTTCCTGAGTCCAAGCAGCCCCGCTGGCTCACGTCACCTGCCTCTGTGACTTTCTCCAAATAAGCTTTCTCTTGAATTAGAATTCTTGGCTCTGAATTCTTTCTTAGCCAAACTCAAGAACTGAGGTCTAACATTCACTATGAACACTTAGAGATGAGTGAGCTTAGTTTTAAGAACATTTAACCATCCATTAGAATGCGTTGGCTGCAGGTAATAGAAACCCTATTTAAACTTGATCAATAAGGAAATGCATTCTTGCCTGCAACTAAGAGCATAGTGGCAGGCTGTCCAGGTGTCAGACAAAGACCTAAATTCTCTCTGTCATCAGTGTCGGCTTCATCCTGTATCATACTACCTGACGTTCACACGAAATGGGTCATAGTGACAACCTGAGCTATGTGTTTTCTTGTTTCTGTCCAACATGAGAGAGAACCCCCTCCTCTGGGGTATAAACGCTCTGTCAAGCTTTCAGGGAAACCACAGGTCATATGACAGCTCTTAAATCAGTAACTGTTGCTAAGCGATGTCCTGTGTTGCGATGCTGACATCAATAAGAACCATTCCCAGACCTGCAAATGGGACCCCTTTCTTCTAAATCATGAATGTGAGAGGTGCGAGTGTGAACAAAAATAGGGTGCTTAGAAGAGGAAAGAAGGAAGAATAGACTAGATGATCAACCTGTGTGTCCAATGCCTTTTCCCAAAGTCAAATGCTTGGCAAGGGACAGAGCCAGCAGTGAACTGGTTAAATAACTTAGAGAACTGTGGACCAGCTTCTGCAACTTAGAAAATCACACCACCAGGCAATTCTTCTTATTACAATCCAACAAATCAGTTTTAACAATTATACTCCCAGAGACACATGATAACCATATTTACCCAACAAAAAAGTCAGATCACTTTGTCTAAAGAACAGTGAACTTATGAAGACAACTGAACACAACATTTGAAATTCAGAAAGTCATAGAATATCCAGGGCATTTGAATGCCATGTCAGTAGAATCCATTTGCTTTGAATGAGAGTCAACTCTGCATAATAATAAATATTCATGAACCATTTCACCTATCTTATTATTATTATTGATATTTGTTCATGGTAAAGCAACACTGATGTATTTTAAAAATTGCAAAAGGTATAGAAAGCCTTTAGGCAATTCCAATATTTTTAATGAATAGACATAAACAAAACACACTGCCTGATAAGCCTGCTCTAATTTCTTCTGGCTGCTACTGATAATGGTCTGTAAACAATCCTGCCACAGAGTCTGGTGTCTCTAAAATATTTAACAGTGGGACAGAGATAAGCTGGCTAGGTGCTGGCCTCTTTTTAGTTGAGACCTAGATCCCAAAATGTTCACTCCCCATCTAGGGTTGTACCAGTGTCACAGAAATATAATTCTTTCACAAAAGGTTTTTGTCCCATTGGGGAAAAAGATGGACAAGTGGCAGCCCAGAATAGCAAGTCTGCTTGGAGGACTAGTTCCAGTGTCCTATACAGAGGGAAATAAACCAGGTAATTCACTTTTCAGACCTTCTCCCAATCTCTCCCTCTGCATGGGGTCATGACCATATACCTGGTATTTCAAGTCTGTCCAATAACCCCATTAGGAAATCCTCTCCATTCCTGGGTAAACGGAATTCCTTCTCATTTTCTTCCTCTGAGTAGATGCTTTTTAAGTTTTTGGTGAGTGAAAGATCTTAATACAGGCTTTTTAAATTGAATTGAAAAGCTAAAATGAGACTCTCAAATAGGGAGTGATCAGGCTTACAGATGCCCTTGGTGTTTCTCCAATATCTTCCTTCCTTTTTATTCTTCCTTCTTTATTCTTGACACGCTCTTATCACCTTCCTCTGAAGGGGCATGGACTCTTGCAACTTGCCACCCCAAAGTCAACTGCAAAATCAATTTTGCAAACATCTCTTTGTTCATTACCACCCTATTCAAAAACCTTCACTCCATTCCCATTGCTCATGGAAGACATTCTCAACAGAGGTCAGCAAATGCTCTCCATAAAGGGTCAGATAACAAATATTCTTGGCTGTAGGGGCCAGATGATGTCTGTTGCCACTACTCAACTCTGTCCATGTGAAGCTTTACTTATGAATGCTGAAGTTGATATTTTATACAATGCTCATATTCTTCTTTTGATTCCCCATTTGGTAGGGCATTGGCCATACTAAAACAGGCAACAGAACGGATTTGACCTGGGGGTTCCAATTTTCTGATTTCTTGGTCTAAAGCCATTTAGTCTAATACACAAATCAATTCCTACTCACAGTCCAGTCATCTCTTCAGCATTAGCTTTGCTCCTCCCAATTCACCACCAACATACTACCAATCTCGCTAAATTAAGCAACACTTTGTCCTTGAAATGTGCCGAATGCCCTTCTATTTTAGCTCCTGACAATGTCATTCCTTCCATCCAGCCTCTAAGACTCATTAAAAGTATCAATTCTCTCATGAAACTTTTCCTAATGATCTTAGCTTGAAATAACCTTTTAATCCTTTTTAATAGCAATTTCTGCCTAGTTCTGTGTAAGCAATTTGCATACATTACTCCTTTTAGCCCTTAGACAATGAGATAGGTGCTATTAGAACCACTTGACAAATAGGAAATTGAGATTCAGCATGACTGTTTACCAAAGCCATAATAGTAAATGGACAAGGTAGAATTGAAACACAGATATTGGGGACCCCAAAGTGCATGCACTGCTTTTGAGCTCCAAGTACATCACACACACTAGCATCTGTACTTCTTTTATGATGCTAATTTCATTTCTACCCTCTATTAAAGCTATTAGTGTGAATTTCATCTCTTTTTCTAAAGGCTAAAATTCTCAAATCACAGTCCATGTCTTATTCATATTTGTATCCTCAGAGGGATTCTCAGAGAATAGGTGTTTAATACATTTTTGTTGAGAGAATGAGCACCATTCAACACATACTTGTAGCAATGAATTGCTATTATTAACTTTTGGATTTGATTTCTTGTAATCACTACCTCTGATGACAGAGAATGAACCTGAATTCTTTCACCTTTTTTTCCCCCCAGAAAGCAACACTCAGAGATCAACACTAAATCAAAACTGGTTTCCATCAGTATGTGTGGAAAGATGTTTGTGCTCAAGTGAGAACCAGACAGATACAAATACAAAACGCACCGGGTCGTTTGTTTTGGATGTTAGCACTTTCTTTCAGACAACAAAAAAGCTGAGGGTCGTTGGGATGTTCATGAATCCCATTAGCACGCGAGCCCTCAGGCTGGCAGGACATTCGATGGGCTTCCCAGCACCCTGGGCATCAACAACCACAGGCCTGGAAACTTCTCCTCACCTCATTGGTGACAGGGCCATCTCTCTCTCTACTGGACACTTGGGTCATTTAGAATGGAACTTTAGTCTGGCTGTGGTATTGGCAACAGGGACAGAGCAATTGACAACTGCCTCCCTGCTTGCACTTCAACTTGCCAAATCTACAAAGTGACCGATTTTCATGACTTCTGAGTTAAGTTAGAAAAATTGTTGCCTCCTTTGGATGTGACGCTGGCTAGGTGATTCAGAACCTAATATTCAGAACCTAATGCTTTGAGGAGCAGATGGCTCAGTGCCTGGGTGTTGCGTCCAAGACCCACCATTCACTTTCATGTGTCACTTCCCACGTTTTACATGATGTACCTGACTTCTGTTTTCACTGCTTATAAAATGGAGAAAAATAACATCCTCTTTATTGAATTTTCAATGAGGGAGTCAGCATGGATATATTCTCACTACAGTGCCTGTCTCACTGTAAGTACTTACTTAGTTACTTCAGCCTCTGTTACTTCCTTCTTTTTTCCATCATATATTATTTTTGGAAACTAGAACTAATATGGGTTCATAAGTTAGTTGTGTGACCACAGGGTTTTGTTGTTTTGTTTTGCTGAGCGGCTGTCTCAGGAACATAATTGAAATTTGAATGTATTGGGTTGGTCAAAAAGTCCATGTACTTTTTTCCATAAAATAAAAAACACGTTTTTCATTTTCACCAATAACTTTATTGATTTGGGTATTTTGAGTATGTTGGTTATCTTGCGCATGGTATAATGTTGATCGTTCTCAATTAATGTCTCGATTTGATCGCTGTCAACCTCAACGGGTCTACCTGACAGGGGGCCTCATTTCCAGTGAGAACTCTCCAGCACCAAACTTCTCAAACCACTTCTGACACGTTCAATCAGTCACAGAACCTTCTCCATATACTGCACAAATCTTTTTTTACATTTCAGTCGCGTTTTTACCTTTTTTGAAATAATACGCATAATGTGCTGAAAATGTTGCTTATTTTCTTCCAAATTCAATATTAAAATGGCTACTCAAAAATTCACCAACTTTGATAAGTTTTTTTTTTTAAATGCATGTTGATATGACAGCTGTCACAATACAATCTGACAAAATTGTTTTGAATTAAGTTAAAGACAACTAAGTACTACCAGGACCATCTTACAGAAAAAAAAAATGAACTTTTCAGCCCACTCAATATTTAATCATGAATTTTTTCACAATTAGAACCTATTTCATATGAGTAGTGAGCCTAAAAGTTAAGACCCCACATGTAAAAATAGAACATTTTTCTGATCATTCATTTATTTATTTAGTTTAAATTTTATTTTTCATTTACAGCTTACATCCGTATTATTTTGTATCAGTTTCGGGTGTAGAGCACAGTGGTTAGGCAATCACATACTTTACAAAGTTATCCCCTGATATAAAATATCTTGAAAGCAGGGAGGAGCTCATGCCATAGAGACCCTGAAAGTCTGACTCACAAACCCAAGTGAGAACAATGGCGATTCCAGGGGAGAGACCACCGTATGCATGGCCACCCAAGGGCTCAACGACCCCGGTGTCACTGCTGAAAAGCACCCAGTGGTTTTCAGCTAACCACAGCCTGGTGACGAGTGTGGAAATCAATTCTCTAGGAAGATTTCCTTCTGCCCCTACCTCCTCCTTTCCCCTTCAGAATAAATCATCTAAGCCATACGGTTCCCTTATTCCTCTTCATCTACCACCTCTAGTCATCGCTAGGTTGGTATCATCTCGGGTCATTATTTAAATTCCCAATCTGTATGCATTCCCCTTAGCTAATTTTATCCTCCTGTCTCTTCTTCATAGTTGATTCAATTATTTGTAAAACCTCTACCTCCTTTCCCACTATGTTACTTTTTGCATTCTCATGTGCTTCTGTTCAACAAATGCACACTGAGGGCCTGTGACTGCCCGGTGTGGTCACCACTGCTGGCGCCCAGCCTTGAACAACGCGCACAAACAGCTTTGCCCTTGTGGGGCCTGATTTTGTGCTCCTTCACCATCCTGTACGCTCTCCTTTGAATGTGATTCGAAGTGTCGGGTCCCTCTTTCTGTCTGGGGCCTATAACTGGGTTGACAAAAAAGCAGTCTTTACATTTGAGAAGCAATGTGCTCCCATACGACCCTTAAATTCCCACATGGGAGCACTTATTCTGGATGATAATGGCTTCCTACTTCCCTGCGTCTCTCTCCCAATAGAAAGGAAATCTCTTAAGAGCAAAGACTTAATCCTGTCACAGTTATAACCCTGAGCCGCACACTCATTGGCTCACGTATAGAACAATCTCACATGCAGTTGATGCTGATTGAATATTTATAGATGATAAATGTGAGGCACAGAAAGGTTAAGCAATGTGCCCAAATAGTAGAGCTAGGCGATGATCCAAAGCAAGCGGCCTATCTGTATAGGCGTTCTCATGCCTCCACCATAGTGCATCCCACTGAAATCATTACCTGAGCCTCTCACCTTTCTTCTCTGCTGGACTCTCAACTTCCTTGGGCCAGCAGCTACACTGTGCTCGTTAATGCATCTCTCATATTTAGCACAGTGTCTGGCAAAACGAGAGCTCAATTGTTGAACAGATGGAAGTTTGCAAAAGTTTGGAGCTGATTTGGATTTTGCACCCGTGGAATGAATCTAGCTGAGGCTGTAACTGATGGGATTTAAGGAAACACTGGGTTTCATAGCCACTGGTCAGCATTACAGCAGATGGGACGCAGTCAGGACGTCATTCAGATGGAACAGAATTATCCTCACTCTCTGTGTGTGTAAACACACACACACACACACACAGGGCTTTTCTGAGTCTCTAAGATCAAGGGTGAAAGCTTTACTCTATTACAAGCCAGTTTTCTTCATGGTCATTTGTCCCAATAGCAGAGTTGACCTGGTCCAAACTAAGCCCCCAGAAAGTATTTATATCTCAAAGGACACATGAGCGATAATATGGACACAGAGTCCATAGAGTGGTAAAGGCATTTTTATTTTTAGAGGCTAGAACTATGGATTTTTGGTTGATCCCATCACCCTACATTAAGCAACAAAGTCAATGTGCCAAAGTGGAAAAAGCTGACATCTTGACAGAGTGCCTAAGAGTGATACCTGCTCACACGCCCGTGGCCGTGTGGGATTGCGGTAGTCTTCTACACTCTTATCTCCTTCGGTTTCCTTGTTTGTAAAGCCCTTCACATTCCCACCAGTCACTATGAGAATTCTATGAAGGAAGAAGTATGGCATTTACATTTGAACAAGCCCGCTTCATAGAATAGTCAGAATGCAATTTTATTTTTGTTTTCCACTAACCCTATAGACTGATCCCAGAGGGTTGGCTGTTCCATCACTGCATGAAAACCTGATCAGCCTCATTTATGCCCACTTTAAGACAAAAACACACTGTCAGTTCCGTCACTCGAGGTGTCTAGTCTGAGGGATAATCAGAGCTTCGAGCTTCGTCCAAAAATAAAAACTCTCTGTATCATCACGTCCAGGCCTTGTGCCGGGAGGTCCCCAAGACCGGCTCTGGTTTGTTGATTTCCCAGGGGGACTCACAGGACTCCCGTGGAGTTATACTCTGGCTCGGATGTATTATGCCAAAAGGATACAAAGTAAAATCAGCCAAGGAAAAAGGCACATGGAGCAAAGGCTGGGGGAAATGAGATGCATGCTTGCAGAGTCCTCTCCCGATAGAGTCACACAGGATGCGCTTCATTCATTCCCTCAGCGCTGAGTTGGGGTAACGTGTGAAAGGTTGCCAACCAAGGAAGCTCATTGGAGACACAGCACCAGGAGCTTTACTGAGAGTTTATCACATAGGCACACATTCAAAGTTTACACTCCCAAAAGGAAGCCAGGAGTTCAGCATAAAATGTATTGTTTCCATAAACAGCTTAAGCCCAGTGAGCTACTCTGATAAACTGGAGGGATGAGATCCCTCCCCAAATCCAAGTTCTCAGATACCTTCCGAGTAGGCCTTTCTAAGGATAAGCAGTCAGGCTTGTTAGGTTCTTTCTGAAGGCTAGCGGCCTTCACTGGAAAAGTAGTGTCTAGGGTGTCAGATTTCTTTCTTCCTTATGTCCTCTCCAACTATCTAGCTAGTCTTGAGTGTGGCAGGATTGAGGACAAGGAGGAGAGGCAAAGGGAAGAAGACATTTCTTACTTAACTGGTGCCATTTCAACTTCACCCCACACATCTGGCTCTGCCTGGTGTTCCAAGGGTGGCACCATATCTTATTGGCGTCTCTACGGGTTCTTCAGTGTCTTCCCTGGAGAACATTCAGCAGGACTTCCTAGGAGGCACTGACACATTTCCCTTGGCTGGAGGCTCTCGGCCCTGAGTTCTTCCACAGACACTCCCCACGGACTCCCTGTGGAGCCCGGCCTGCCCGCGAGTGGCCCTCCTGGGCAGGATTTAAGGGAGCTGCATGTGGTCAGTTTCTGGCTCAGGAAAACACTTGTGCATTTTTACTCCGGAGAGACTCTGCAGGGGTGGCTGGCCCAGGCGGCCACCTCTCCTTGGCTGCAGCTGCCCGGCCAGCCACCCAGCCTGAGAGTCAGATACCAGCCTTGCTGTTACTGCAGCTGCAGGGGCTAACAGCAAGCCTTCTGAGTGGCCCGCCGAGGCACCTCTTGTCATTTGATGTAAAAATCAGATCATCCTCTTCCCTCACCTGGGAGACTGGGGCAGCGAGGAGGGCAGGGGAGGGGGAGGGACTCACAGCACAACAGCAGCCCTCTCCAGAAATTACTTTCGTAACCATTCCAGAGATTTCTATCTCATGAGTCACTTTGATATCTAAAATCCAGGTACAAATCCAGGTTCTCAGGGGCCTGAGGTTCATGTAATTTGGGGTAGAGGGAAATGTGCCTTCTTTAAAGAAACCTATAGAACTAAGTATAAATACAAAACTGGGTACTAAATGAGTATTTATGTTGAATGAAGCAATAAACCATGACACTCCTCTATGATACCTTTCCCTACATTGTCTGCTGTATGTTTTACTGTGGGCTCTTTGAACCCTTCTGTATAAGACAACATGTTTGTAATATTTTTAATAGTGTGGAAAGCAAGTCTTTTCTCTGGAATGATGGTTTGGAATTTATTTTTATTATTGATAGGTAAGATAATTTTCGTTTACTTTTTTTCTTTTTAGATTTTATTTATTTATTTTTAGAGAGAGAGGGAGAGAAACATCAATGTGTGGTTGGCTCTTACATGGCCCCCACTGGCGAACTGGCCTGCACCCCAGGCATGTGCCCTGACTGGGAATTGAACCAGCAACACTTTGGTTCTCAGCCCACACTCAATCCACTGAGCTACACCAGCCAGGGCGGGCGAGATAATTTTCTTCCAATGTCAATACATCACTGGTCAAGTCATATACATTTTTTGGATGCTTGTCAGAGTTGGGAAAGTTTCTATAAAGTTTTCCTTCAGGCATGAGTTAGAAGAATTGGAAGAAATGTCTGCAGACTGGCATCCAGTCGCACCACTTCCAACATCTTTCTTTGCTCCATCCCACATGCTTCCAAGCTGGGATCTGTCATCCTGGCCTGCGCCTCATGTCATGAGTCTGGGGGAGTCAGCATAAGCCATGCAGACGCCATGCCCGCACTGGAGCTGCCAGCGAGAATGTCCACTCTGACACAGATGGGGCCTTGAGCAGAACGATGATACTCCACCGCCAACTGAACACATCCACAAGTCAACCTCCCAGTAGTTCAGTGGTTCTCAATGGGTGGAGGTCCAATTTTCCCTTTCCAGGGGACTTTGTCACAACTGTGGGGGAGGAGGGGTTTGTCACAACTTGTGAGGGATTGGGAGTTGCTTGTGGTATCTAGTGGGTAGAGGCCAGGGGCGCTGCAAGCATCCTTCAATATAAGGACAGCCCCCACTGCAAAGAATTATGCAGCTCAAAATGTCAAGAGGACCGAGTCTGAGAAGCCTTACTAGCCCGCTCCTGCAAGCTGCATCTCCCAAATCTGCCACTAGTCATTATAACACCACTGGACACTGGGGGTGACAAAGAGAACACTCACTGTGCACATAGACTGGAATCCTAAAGCACTGCTGCTTAAATTTCCTACTTTTGCAAATTTTGCAAAAATGTATGATTGTCTAATCACATTGTCAGTCTCTCCCAGGGCCCTGGAATGGAGAGTCCAAAAGCTTCAGCTTCATCACCTTCGTCAGCTTCTAGATAAATCTTGTCTTCCCACCTCAGCTGAAACAGGCAGCCTGCACAGCCTCAGGTTAGCATCCTGTTACGTGCTGAACAGGACAACACAACTTTTAAGTGTTTATAACAGCCTAGCACATTATCTCAATCTTGTAACGTGGAAGGCCGGGGGAGGCCACAAACGGGCTGTTGGCAGGCTGAGGCGATTCTCACATACAATGTGAATTCATTGCCAGCCCTTAAGAATGATATTTTACACACCACCCAGATCAGATTTCAGGCTTTAAGTGAAACCTCCAGCAGTACTAAGGTCTGGCTCCCACCTGCCAAGCAGGGAGTTTGCTCTAAGTAGCAGTTGCTTTCATAGCAACCTATGTATGCTCTGTGCCCAGGCCTCTAAGCATTTAAGCCTGCAAGCCTGCCTTGTGATATCAGCTCGATACAAAGGGCTGTGCAACTATTCAACAGGCTATTGATGTTCACACTTTAAATTTGTTTTCTAGTCTCTTCTGAATGCTGAAAAAACACTCCCTTATTTATCATGGGTCACTTTTCTTGGAGAGTCACAAGGTCCACACTCCTACAGAAGCCACGTAACCTCTGCACTTTGTCACATGATGGACTGTCTATGGAAATGCACAATGTGCAGAGGGAAAAAAAAATAATTGTCCTCCCTAGGGAATGCAGCAGGGCTGACCAGCCGAAAGGTGGCAGGCCTCAGGGGTGATCTGTAGGCTTGCCCGGTAAACCCATTTCTTGAAGAGGCCAGGGTACAGAATGCTAAATTGATTTCAAAGCCCAAAAGACCAATTACATGATGCAAAAATTAATGAGCAAAGGAAATAAAAGCAAGGACTAATAATGGCAATGCAAAAATTGTAATGTGTCTAAGTTAATATTAGGATGTATTTCTCATTTGATACAGGAAGATGGCACCCACTGACATCTCACAAAGAGTGTGTGTGGGCATCTTTCAAAGCCAGGCCCACTGCTCACATCCACAAATGGTCAATAATTCTCAATCAAGCATTAGGTGGTGTCTTAGATGTCTGGCAACAAAACAGTAAAAGTGTTGAATATCTTCTGTCCCTGAATCTAAACTCTGTGCTCTTAGTCTTGTTCTTAAAGAAAGGGCTCATTATTTTAGTTGGATAAAAATCAAATCCACCTCCCTTATTTTTCACTGAAACCCAGAGTTACTTAGAGACTACCTGTGATGGTTGATTTTCTGTGTTAACTTTGCTGGGCCATGATGCCCAGACAATATGGTTATTATTCCAGATGTTTCTGTCAGGGTGTTTTTAGATGATATTAACATTCAAGTCTGTGAACTTCAAGAAAGCAGAATGCCCTCCTTCATGTGGGTGGGCTGCATTAAATCAGTTGAAGGTCTGCTCAAACAAAAGGCTGACCATCCCAAGCAAGAGGGAATTCTACAACACATGGCCTCTGGATTTAAATTGCATCAGCTCATCCCGGTTTTCAGTCTGCTGTGCTACCTGGCAGATTTTTTAAAAACATTTCTATTGATTGATTTGAGAGAGAAGGAATTGGGGGAGGACATTGATTTATTGTTGTATATTCTGTAGATTTCCCATTTCTACATTCATTGGTTGATTCTTGTATGTACCCTGACAGGAGATTGACCCACAACCTTCATGTATCGGAATGATGCTCTAACCAACTTAACTACCCAATCAGGGTCAACATTGCAGATTTTGAACTTCACAGTTCTCCATAATCACATGAGTCAATTCCTCAAAATAGATCTCTTTATATAGCTTACATGCATCTTATCAGTTGTGTTTTTCTGGAGAACCTGACTAATACACTGCCTAAGGAGAAGATTTCAGACTAGGATTCAAGTCCGGGGCCTTCCTATCGGGTATCCTTTCAACATCAAATGGTCTCTGACTACAAAGGCCATTAAAGGCCATTGTGAAGGAGGCAAATAGTCTCTCTCTTTGGGGAGGTACCACTTGTGTGTGGTATCAGCTCCACCAGCATGGCCATTTTCCAGCTCTTGTTCTTTGAAGAAAGTAAGACTGACAAGCAGACTTAGACTGGAATTAAAAGACAGGAGCAGGTGCAAGTTCCAGGAATTCAGAGAGCTGAGGTAGGAAGTGCTCAACCTAGATGATGGGAGATATTAAGCCCTCCACAGGGATAGCGTGGACAGCAGGCAGGAACACTGAGACAAACTGACAAGAGAAAGCTGAGCCCTGGCTGGTGTAGCTCAGTGGATTGAGTGTGGGCTGGGAACCAGAGGGTCCCAGTTCGATTCCCAGTCAGGGCACATGCCTGGGTTGCGGGCCAGGTCCCCAGTGAGGGCCATGTGAGAGGCAACCATACATTGCTGTTTCTCTCCCTCTCTGTCTCCCTCCCTTTCCCTCTCTCTGAAAATAAATAAATAAAATCTTTGAAAAAAAAAAAAAGAGAAAGCCGAGAGGAGAGTTGAACCCTAGGGGGACAGGGAGGGTTGTTACGGTACAGAGTCAAGAATTTAAACCAACCCATTGAAAGCACATGCAAAGGTAGACTATAGGAGGGAGAGTCAATAATTCACCCCACAAATATTTGCTGTGCACCTGCTGTGTGTCAGGGCCTGTTCTAAGCACTGAGGATGAAGTGGTGAGCAAAGGTAACATGATCTGTACCCTCAAGGAACTTGGGGCCTGCCCTTAGCAATCACCTGGAATAGTGATTCTCTACAGAGTAAAGGAGAGGGCGTACCATGCCACGAGCTTGCTTTATGTCTCCAAGGAAACAGGCAAGAGATGTGTGGTTGTGTTGTTTTTAAAATGCATATTCCAAATGATTCTATACATTTCTAGAGGGAAACGATTTTTAAAATCTATTGTTTTCATAACATAAACTACAGAAAGTAAAGCTTGGGGAGTTGCTCATGCAGAAAGGACAGTGTGAGAAGTATTCGCCAACAATATTAGTGAGCATTTGTAGCTTGCTTTTGCAAACTGGCAGCGTTGGGGTGGAAAAGTTTGTTGACATGCATTCAAGGACCGGAGTGGAGCAGATACATGTAAAGTCACAGACACACATCACTTACCCATCCTCCAGCTCCCACCTCCCACTCTATGTTCCGGCACTTACTTCTGCACACACATACACACACATGCATGCGATGTGAACAGGGTATTTCCCCATTGCTTCCTTCAGCGAGGCATGCTGTCCACGTGGCAGACCTAGCGCACAGTGCTGGGCTGGAAGCCATTGCTCTCTTGGAGCTCACTGTCCACCAGAAGTGAAAAGCAGTGAGCGGAGGCTTGCACCAAGAAGACACTTCAAACTGATAGCCTGCTAGAAAGGAAAGCTATGCAGTGCTGCGAGAGCGCAGAACTGGGAGACAGCTCGGCCCTGTGGAGGAAGGTGCAATCCAGTGACTTGACCTTTTTAGGTAAGAGACACGTTCCTCTTTTCAGAGCCATGGAAACATCTTACTATTCTTTTCCTTCCCATATTTCCATCTGCATACCAGAATGAAGGCAGCATAGAGAGGGCGGAGGCCATTTGCCTCTGTGTCAGAGTGATTGATGGGAGCACCGTTGTCTTCTGAAAATGTTACCTGAATATCACTCAGATGGTAAGTGTGACTCTCCCACCACCCTTTAAGATTTTCATAAATCCTGCCTCTGAGAAAATGTGCCGCTACCACTCACAACACAGAAGTTATTTGCAGCCTTTTGATTTTCACCAGGTGGCGTGCAGTCATTACTAATTCAATCAAATAGCTCAGCTTCAATAAGTCACTGCCCCAGCAGTTTGCAAAACAAAACGAACACCAAAAACATGCATCCTGGGCTTTGTCCATGACCCCAAAGCCAAATTGTTTACTTTTTTCTGATGCTTCTTTATAAGATGTCCTTAGGGGATTGATATGGTCGTTCATTTCTACCCTCCTCCTTTTTGGATAAATAAGAAGACAATTAAGTTCATCCTGCAACCCAGCAGCATTTACTTATCAATAAGCATTTTTGACTGCAAGACTCTTGACTTGTTGATGGGCTAGCAGGGAGGCAGGGTGCAAATAAGTAAAAACAGCCAGGCAAGTGTGAGAACAGGCAGAGAGGCTAAGCGCCTGAGAGAGGAGAGGGTGAGGTATTGTTTCACAGGGAAGATGCTACTTTAGCAGCAGTGAAAGGTGGATAGGAGTTCGCCGGGCCGGTGGGGAGAGGAGGGTGGGAAGGGCAAGGAGTGGCTGAGCACCGGTTAAAGGGCACAGAGGTGAAGACCAGCCCAGCCCTTTCATTCCAAGCAGAAAGCTCTCCCAGTTACTGTTCTGTAGGCACCAGGCAAGAGGGGGCAGGCTTGTCGAGCGATGAGGGGGGGTGGGGGTGGGGACCGCGTAGCTTTCAAAGCCGAGGTAAGAAGTCTGGTTTTTTCTGGAGGCAAAAGCAATCTCTGAAGAATGTTAAGCAGACACGATGGTTGTAATCGGATTTGTCTTTCAGAAGCATCACCCTGGTAACTGTACAACGGGTAAACGGGAATGGAGAGACCCAAAGCCGCGAGATTCACCGAAAGGCCCCCGCAACGTGAGTGCGGACCGAGAAAAGCTGTGCCTCTGATTTCATTTTCCCCCAGAGCCCGTTCCCCACACCCAGCCTCAGCTCCAGGAGTACGCTTTTAGCCGGACATGGCTGTGTTTGTTTCAAACTTCTTTCCGGGAACCCAGCGCGGAGTACATATTCAACCCTTCCTGTCTCAGGAATAAGTGGAAGATCTCACACATTCTCCTCCTCTCTCCTGGAGGAGAGTCATCTTCAGTCTTTCAAACCAGCTTCATCCTTTGGGCAGAGGTAAAATATAGATGAAATATGGTGGCTAGTAATTCTCAGACCTCATCTCTCATGAATTTGCCCCAAATGAGCAACTGTGTTTTTCCTCCTTTGGAAAGCCAACATACTCTCAGTAGAGAAATTTGGTTGGCTTGGCTTATGGTACATCCCGAACCCCATTAACCATTGTACCGCCAGAGGCCGCCACTGTAGTATACTAGTAGTTGGGGGAGACCCCAGGAAAAAATGATCCAGGAGGTGGATGCGTTCTCCTACAGCAGGTTTCACTGATGTAGCAAATACAGGTACCTGAGGAACTTGATTCTCTTGCAAATATTTTTGTTAAGCTTTGTCATTGTTAGAGTGGTAATGCTTTCCTTGTGTGAATATCATCTATCAGACACTTCTCTTTACTGCTTCTATTGATTTCTATTTCATATACACAAAGACTTTTCCCCAAATGAAATCTAAAACTGAAAGAAAACTGTTACTTTAAGGGATCTTTTTCTTATCTCCCCACAGGGCCTGGCCTTCATTCATTGTTTGTGGCGAGCACTTGAGCTTTGCTAATTCCAGAGATAGGCATGGTCATACCGGGGGCAGGAGACAAGAAGAGCTTATGAAGGAGAGGAGAGTGCACTTGGACTAGCAGTGAAAACTAACACGAAGGAACTGATCTATAGTCATCGGTCAGATTCCTCACTGGTGTAAAATGCAAGCAAAGGACCAGGCACAATTTCAGTGAGACATAAACAGCAATTGAAGGGGCCTGGGACTAGGAATTACAGACAATTGCAAGGCAGAGGAATGCTCTAAAAGAAACAAAGGAAGAGTAATTTACCTTCGCTCTGCACTGGGATGCTGTGGAAAGCTTTGCTGTATTGACATGAGGTAGCATTCTTCAAGGGCGAGTGTGGGTTTCCCAGGTAATAAAGAGGACAGGTGCCCATGACAAAGGTGCTGCCTTCGCAAAGATATGACACCTGGAGGCGTAGGTCGTGTGTGCTACTACTATTTGTGTGTGAAAATACTACTGTAATGGTAAAAAAAATATATATGTGTGTGTACTTAATCTAACCAAAAGAAGAAGGAAGGAAGTAAAGGGGGGTGGGGGGAGAAAGGAAAAGGAAGGAGGAGGAGAAAATGAGAGAGGAGGAAAGGAGGGGATGGGAGGAAGAAGACACAGAGTTTGACTGTAGAGTTTGACTCCTGGGCATCGAGGAAGCTCTGCATGCACGCGGAATACAACCATCTTCTCTGTCTCTCGTGGACAAGTGAAAACTCTCACCTCGCTCCTCTTTTATGCCACCTCTGCCTTTTTACATGTGTCTACTCTGTTTCAGTTTTGCTCCAAAATGTTGTTCAACTGACTGATCAGTTGTGCATGATTTAAAAAGACCACCCAACCCCCAGGCCTAGGCCCCTTACTCAATTCAACCTTTTTCATCAAGTTTCAAAACTCCCTGGGGAAAACGAACAAAAACCCTGTTTCATTTTGCAAATTCTCAATAAAGAAATCCAACCATTTGTTTGTTACCCTATGGTTTGTTGCCCTTAGGTTGAGGTGCATTCTTTATTTGTCAGGTGGAGCCCCTGAAAAAGGCCTGCCCTGGTGCCCATTAAGGTAGAAGAATTGCAACCTGGTGGATGAGTTTAAAATATATATATGCTCAGTAAACGGTGAGAAGGTGGAGAAGCACAGAGCACCACTTCACCAATTCTGTCATGGAACTAAGGAATCAAACCACAACCAGCACCAGTACCAGCATCTACAAGACAGCAGTGGGACCAGTTCTCCACCCAAGTGGTGGTGCTACTATGCACAGTCAAGGAAAACGCAAGAGGATAAAAGAAGATGCCAGGATCCAACAGGGGTGATGCCCAAGCTGGAGGTGTACGCACCTCTGAATTCAGCCAGGTTGCCAATGACCGTGTCTCCCAAGGGTATTTGTGTTGGCTGATATCTTTCTCATCTAGGGCTGCATTAAGTGAGCTCATAGCACGTGAGTCAGTTATTGCTTCACAGTGCATTTCCAACTCAGTGGAAATTCATTATCACAGCCTATGTGACATCATTGATCATTCCTACACATTACGGTGCTCTTCCAAATGACCATGGCCAGATTCAATTCTGGTCTCATGACACACGAAAGTGTCCTCCCTTTCCATGATATGTGTGAGCTGATGTTTTGTGGGGAAACAGCCAAGAGGGTAAGTTTTCTTTTTAAAGCATATAGAGGCAGAAACAGAAGATTTATGTAAGAAAAAGTGGTCTGAAGAATATGTTCTTTTGGGAACGAGAAAGCCCCTGGGAATCAGTTCCCTAGAAGCAGCAAAGCTCAAGCTCCTGTCTGCCTCATGTTTCCCAGTGCACTTCCAAGCTGGCAGGCAGAAAAGAAAGCCAGAAAATAATGCCCTGAGCTCTGGAACCTGCCGGGGTTCCTTTCACCTTTGTCGGGAGCTGGATCTAAAGTAAGCCTTTACTTTGCTTTTTATTTATTAATTTGGGCACTGAAGGTTTTTTTTTTTTTTTTTTTTTTTTTTTAAGGCAGAGGTGAGAAGAGAAGCGAGAAAGAAAAGTGAGTTTCTCTTCAGTGGATTTTCTGATGCAGGTCTATTAGACTAGAGGCTGGTAGCAAAACAGTAACATTGAACAAAATTAAATGCAATCAATTTCTACCCGTACAAGAGTTCAAACCACCTTTCTCTAGCCAATTGCTTTAATGTAGGGTTCATTTTTAAGTTATTTTGGCCATATTTAGTCATGGCCAATTCTTTGATTAGAGAAGACAGGTCCATGCCCTTCTACCTAAGAATGGGAGGAAGTCACAAGGGAGAGACCCATCATCACCACGAAAAGCATGATCATCATCACTTTAGTCACCATCATCATTCCCATTGTCGTTGCTACTGAGCTCCAGGCCCGGATGCAAGCCTTGAATGTGCATCGTTATGTAAGAGATATATTCACTTTCTAAGGTCGGACTGTAACTGCCCCTACCCTGCTGATGAGCAGACTGAGGGTCCTAGACACAATGTGAATTACCTAAAGTCACTGAGATGTTAAGGAGAGGGGGTGGACTAACTTCCAGGTCTTCCTGATTCTGAACTTGATGTTCACAACCAGGATATTTCCCATAATCTAAGGGTCTAAATCCTGGGGCTGTCCAACTTGTGAATGGAAAATCAAGTCACCGAGAGGGCATCGGACTACAAGACTTGTGTGTGTCACAGTGCAGTTCATCAACATATAACTGCTCGGCCTTGGCAAGGTCACTTACCACCTGGGCCCCAGTTTTCTGACCTGTACCATGGGTGGGGTGGACAGCTTTATCTTGGAGTTCCCGTCCAGTCCTGATATTCTGTGAGGTGGTAATTTTAGGGATTACTCACCCATGCTAGGTTTCCTCCAAACAAAAGTGTAAGTGGTCTCAGTTTCCCTATCTGTAGGTAAAAAGATTGAAATGCTAGGGCTCTACTAAAAGAGGTAAAAAAAAAATCTGTCTGGTTAGGTTAATGACTAAACCTTGTTGTTTAAGCTTCTCCCAAGTCCAGCAAGAACTGCTGCCCCCACGCCCTCAGCCGTGAGCGGGTGCACTCAACCCCCTGAGGCTCTGCAGAGTACCAAGGCCTTAGACTGCAGAAGGATTGTATCGCTTACTTTTATAATCACATTCTTTGCTTCATGAAAAGACCTGCTAAATGAAGACTTTAAATAGCAATCACTTTTAGAACATTTAATTTAATTTTCTTCTTTAGAAATACATTTACCATACCAAGCAAAACCCACCTTTATCTCCAACCAGAGTTATGAATAGTTACCAGTCTAATGGAAGCAGGAACATTTTATGCTTAAAGAGGAAAAGATACCAATTTACTGACTGGAAACATATTCATTGCCAGCACATTTATTAAGGCACTGAATGCTGGGCTAGGTCCCAGGAAAATAAGCGAGAACAAGATTAGTGTGGCCATTTTCCACACAGAATCTTTAAGTCCAGTGTGTTGGAAGGTAACTTTTAAATAATAGTTCAAAAAAGGGATAAGTGCTATGATAGGAGATGTGCAGCTGTTACGGGTACTCCAAGTGTGGGCGTGTCATGAGAGACTTCCCGGGAGAAGTGATATGTGCAGTGAGACCTGAGGATTCAGGAGGAAGTAGGTACAAGAGGCGAGTGAGTAGAAAGGGAAGAGTGCACCAGGGAAGGGGAAGCAGGTCTGAAGACCCAGAGAAGCCAGAGAGCGTGGCATGTGAAGTAGCCCCCGGCGACATAAGACAGAAGATCCAAAAGTTGAGGTCGTTCAGCTAAGTTGGGGCCACCTCAAGAAAGGTAACGTCTTCTTGGAGATCTCAGGCTGAGTAACCTTGGGCTAGTCCCTTGGCTTCTCTGGTTCATGGGTTCCTAACCGGAAACATGAGGGGTTTAGAGTGGACAACATCTAAGGCCCCTTCTAACTATGAAATCAAATGTCACAGCTAAAGGCAGGAGAGAAGGCTGGGCAATAACTTCCTCTGACCTTCAGTGGAGGTGTGGAGAGACCAGGTTAGGGTGTGCTGATCTGTTTAATCAGTAATTATTTACTGAATACTTACTATGTGCCAGCTACAAAATTAAGGATCTATGTCAGATGCTGAAGAGGTGGTCCTTCAGCGAATAATTACATAGTCACGTTTTATGAAGAAAAAATCAGGTTTAGATCAAGGATAGCTATCATAAACCTACAGAAGGCACTATAGTACGTGATAAAACACTAAGAATGTGTCAGGAATAAGTCAAAACCACCTTCTGTCACTTTCATTAAACATTCTGATGAAGATTCTAGGCAGAGTAACAAAAGGAAAAAAGTAGAAAGATCACAAATGAAAAAACAAAACCCCTACTTTTAGCAGTCAGTAAGATAATCTATGTAGAGAACGTCCGAATATTGCAAACCTTTGGAATGAGTAAGAAAGCTTATCAAAACTGAAAGAAAACATTGATGTCAAAATAATCAGTGATGACATCATACAATTGTTACCTCAGAAACTGAAAGTTGATAATGTCCTTAAAATACAATATCTAGTATGATATCTGCAAGATCTTTCAAAAAAATTATAAACTTTTTAAGTGCATTTAGAAAGATCTCAATAAATTGGTGATGGCCATATTTATGAGAGGAACCCAATACTAGAGCAACATCAGGCCTCCCAGATTGATCTATAGATTAAATGCAACTCCATTCAAAGTTACAAAAAGCTATTCACAAACATGTAGGATGCTTCTAACACTTATTTGTAAAAGGAAAATGTCAAGAATATATAAAACAAGTATAATTTAGAAGATATGAAAACTTATGATAAATCCTCAACAAACAGAACAGTATGGCAGTTGCCTAGTCATAGATTTTTTTTAAAGTCCCATAGAACAAAACAGAGGGCTCAGAAACAGACCCATGACCATTTCATCACTTCAATATGACAAATAAGTGGGCAAACAATGGACTGTGTGATACAGATAAATAAGTTATCTATTAAAAATAAAATTATCTCTCTATGTCACACCTTACTCCAAAGAATTAAACATGGAATAAAAACCGACAGTATATGTGAAATACCAGATCAATACCTCATATACCTTAAACTCACACAATATGACATTTTGGTGATATCTCAATAAGGATGAGGCGGGGGAAACCCTGAATGTGAAAACACCAGACTGTGTTAGAAGAGTTGCTTTGGGAAAATTTCCCCAGATACATTACGATTCACGCACTGTCCTCAGAGCCGTTGTGCTTTCTCAGGGCCGGGACTGAGTATTTTTCATTTCTCTGTCCTCAGGAGCTCATACGATACCTGGCAGAAAGTAAGTTGTCCATTATAGTTTGATGAATGAAATATGTGTTGAAAATGCAATGAATAAGTGAGTCAGTGAATGACTGAGTGAATGAATGAACCCTCCACCACAGAAATATTAGCCCAGACTACTTCTCTGGGTTGAAGGAAACCGGAAGGAAACACATGAAGTGCAGAGCACTACAATTTCTTGGTCTATGTGGAGGCAGCCCAAGTGCACTTCAATGGACCAGTGGATAAAAAGGCTGCGATACATCCAATGGAATGTTACTTGGCCATACAAAGAATGAAATCTGACCATTTGCAACAGTATGGATGGACCTGGAGGGTATTACTCTAAGTGAAATGAGCCAGTCAGAGAGAGACAAGTACCATATGATTTCACTTACACATGGAAGCTAAAGAACAAATTAAATAGACAAAATTGAAACAGACTCATAGAGAACAGAGATCAGACTGAGGGGTGCTAGAGGGGAGGAATTTCGGGGACCGGGTAAAAAGGTGAAGGGATCAAGAAGTACAGGTTGGTAGTTGCAAAATAGCCCTGGGGATGTGAAGTACAGTATAGGGAATATGGTCAATAAATAATATTGTAATAACTGTGCACAGTGCCAGGTGGGTACTGGAAATATTGGGGGGAACACTCTGTAAAGTATATATATGATTAACTAACCACTATGTTGTACACCTGAAACTAATACAAAATAATATTGAATGTAAACTGCCATTAAGAAATAAAATTAAGAAAAGATTTCTTGGTTTATGTGAAAGCCAAACCCTAGCTAGAATGAGTGCCAGCCCCCACTGTCTCAGCGGCGGGGCCATTCACTTTGGTTCATTGGACTTCCCAACACAGAGGGTCCAAAAGTCAGCCAACTTCTAACCTTCCCTCTCCAGACACACAGGTCGGCAGATACATGAGCTGCCTCTCCCTGTCCCGCTTTTCTCAGAAACGGTGCTCTTTTCTGCCCCCTCAGTGCCCTGCCCTCAAGTTGACACCGCTCGTTGGTTCTGATCTAAACCTTCTCTTTGCCCCAGGTCAGTATTTATAGATGTGTGACCCGCCAGGTCACCAGGACAATGACCCCCAAACATAGTGACAGTGGAGAGTGGGAGGCGGTCTGTGCTTTCCTGCATTGGAAAGGCATTGGATTCTTTATGCCCTCCTGTTCTCAGAAGACATGCAGTGAATATGTGAAGCTAGGAAAATTCCAACAGTAAAGAAATCTATTTAACATTTGTTAGAAACCTGCTTTTCAAACTTATTTGACCTTAGGATGATTTTCCTTCTCATATCAATTATAATCATAATAACCATAGTAACACATACCAATTGTATTTTATTTATGGGGCATATGCCAAGAACTTTATGTGACTTATCCATTAACCCTTCACAAGATCTTAAATCATGGGTGTTCTAACTATTCCCTTTTATAGATGAGAAAAACAAGGCACTGGGAGGCAAAGTAAGCTACTCCAGGACATGGGGGTGGGGGGGAAAGGCAATAGCCAAGACAGGATGTGAATTCAGGAGTGCTTGGTTCCAGGGTCTATGGTATAACACCGGATAAATCATTCTGTGCTGGAGAACATTTTCTAGAAAATATTGATTTCCCTAGCCTCTCCTCGAATATGTCCTCCTCCTTCCCTATCTTGTCCCCTATTGATGTGACCTTTCTAATTCTCCTTAGTGATCATCTCCAAGGCAACTTCCCAGGTTTTCCTGGCTCATTGTACGCTCTCAACAAACAGTCCATGAGTGGAGGTATTTTATCCAACTCTGCTTACACAGTTGAGAATCCTACCAAGAGCAGAATCACATAAACGTGTGTGTGTGTATTGCCAATTCAATATGTGTCAAGGTGTTGCTGTTAAAGAATAGTTTACAGTCCCTCACTGAACAATTAGAAAGTCTCATGCTGAACTTTCTAGCTGCTTTCATTGTCTTCTTCAACGTTCTGTATTCCAGAAGGGCTCCAACAAAAAACTGCTTAGTTGATGAATCCCCTCTCTGGGCATAATTAAAAATTGACACAGGCCCTGCCTGAGCAGCTCTGAGTAGGATGGGAATACACACACACACACACACACACACACACACACTGAGGTTGCAATGTTAGAGGGGCCCTCAAAAAAATCTCGACACCCCTCCATTTCAGTTCACAAGAAGCAACTGAACATCAGGTGAATCTGGGTGACATGTAGTTCTGAAATGACAGGTGGTAATGAGCTTGCTAATTATTATCTAGCCATCTTCAGCGAGTCATCATATCTGGCTCTCTTGAAAATACCTTCCATCTCACCTTGGAAATCCCCAACGGCTCTTCTCCAGGTAAAGACTGTCAAGCTTGTAACCTGAAAACTCTCTCCAAATGACCTTCGGGTGTCTAGGCTCATAAAGGAATTAAATGTGAAATATTAATATCCCTCATTGGATGTGAACTTTTGACTGTGTCAGAGCCCTCACCAGCCATCCCCACATGGTCCCTACTTTCTCTGTTTTATTGTTATTGTTATTGATATTATTCAGCCAGCATTTAGGCTGCCCACTGAAAGCACTGTTACTTCCCTACCCCACCCCCTGCCAAAGTCATTTATGTGCATCTTATGGCCTTGGAGATGATTAAAAGATGATTTCTATTTCCCTGTAGTCATTTGTCATTTTGCCTTGGATCATAAAAGTCCAGGTAAGTTTCCAGGGAGATTTAATCAAGTCTCTCCAGAGATAAAGGGGTAGAAAAGGGATGAGGCTGTTAGACCGGAGCTCCCGCCATGCCTGGGCATGCTATCCTGATCAAGCCCCCTCACCTTGGCACCTCGGTCACCTCATGTGTCACAGGTTATATGATTCATGAGCTGATATTCATAAACACACACAGTAGGTGCTCCACACGTGAGAGTTCCTTCCCTCCTCACTTCTAAAGAGAGGCCCTGAGTACTGTCACTGCAGAATTGACTGTGTCACAGGTCTGGAAATTCTAGCACCTGCAGGAGCACAGCCAACCAGATAGGAAGGCCATGGGGAGGTCTCTGAGGGCTGATGACAGAGGAGCTTCCCAACAGCTCTTTGGGGGGTGGTGTCATTGTGGATTGCAGGGGAGTTTATATCCAGATGGGGTACAGTGCCCTCTTCTGTTTCTTTGACAGAAGTCCTCCTTAAAGGGAGGACTCTATAAAATAGAATGTACTCCCTAAAGTCCTCAAATCCTTGGAGTCATGGCAACATGAGAATGGCCAACCCAGATCAAATGCTGGCCTGCCTCACCCTGGGCCATTGTTCTGAAACCAATGGGAGGCTTAAAGGACCAGCTCTGGAAGGGAAAAGACATCCTTATTGGTTTCAACAGTGCAAGCTGGGAGAGAACTAACATTGTGAGGAGCAGTTCTGCACAAGGGGCTGGGGAGGTACAAACTGAGTAAGACACAGTCCTCGTAGGCACACAGATTCTGTCACAATGTGAAAGGAGCTGTCCCAGCTTTGCATGTGTCATGACTGAGTGCAGCACAGAGTTTTCCTTCCACTAAGAATGCAGGGTAGGGGCAGCATACAATAATGTGATTTGGGGCTTAGGGCTAGAGACATGTACAAGAGTCTACTAGACAGAGAGGTTGCCTAGATTGAGGGGCGGGGATGAGCGAGAATCCAGAGAAACAAAGCAGGGTACATGGGAGCTCATTCTGGAAAGATCATTTGGACCAGATGGTCGAGAGCCCCATATACGATGCTAAGGTATCTACCAAAGCCACCACTGAAGGGCCCTTAAGCAGAGCACACCTTGATCAGGTAGATCTACTTGTGCCCAAGGCTCACTTTTCTTCTTAGTTGAGAATTTCATTAACAAATTCATGCTATCAGGAAAACTCCCTTTAAACATTTATATTGGCCTTTGGAGAGAAAGTATTTTCCAATACATTACTGTACTTATTATTCAAATTAGTAATAACATAATACATCTAATACAATGATGTATCCATTAGTGCCCTTCCAGTGGAAATAAAGGAACCTAGTATGCTGAAACTTAAAGAGACATCTGAAGAATCAATCACCAAGGGGCAGGGGACGGGCAGCCCTGAGGATTCCAGGGGCCCAAAGGAACACTCTGTCATGGAGAATGACAACATGGGGGGCAGTCAGATGCAAAAATTTTCTTTTCTTTTTTCCCCCTACAATTGTAGGAGAATTTTTTCCTACATTTACATGTTATCATATTTTTAAAAATAAAATATGAAAGATATGACCAAGGATGCAATGTATTTGCTCTCCTGGCTCCTTCTTTTATATGTCTGTGTCCCAAAGGTCAAGACTTGTCTAATTCTTTACATGTATGGTCTTATTATTTTGTTATGTTTGGATATTTAAAAATACATTCTATTGTTTTGTGACTTTCCTCTTTTGCTCAGCATTTTGACCTTGAGTTTGAGCCACATTGATTCATGTAGGTTTAGTTCATTCATTTTCACTGTAGTACAATAGTCCAGTATTTAAATATGCCCCTTTCTTTCTGGATCTCTTTCTGTCTGCCTTTTTAATTCTCTCTACCCAACTTGGTTTCTTAGATTCAGTTCTCTGGAGCCAATCTCTGATGTGGAGAGTTGTAGGGCTTATCACGCAGTATTCTTGGGAGATACATGTAAGAAAATGAGGAGGGAAGGATGGACAGTGGGAGAAGTTGCACTGGCATGTGGCTGCAGCAGAGACCTTGACCTGTTCCACAGGGAGCTTTGGAACTGAGACAGTCTTCATTGTTGTCCCAAATGGAGACCAAGTGGCCAGGTCTTTGCACCACCAGACTATCAAACATGAGCAGTTCTTCTCCTGGAAAGATGCATAACTGTGGGTGAGTCAGTTCTCAGTGTGCAAGGATGCTTCCCAGCAAGGCACAGAGACATGAGCACGCAGCACCTGGAAATCCAGTCCCAAGGGAATGGGTGTGCCAGCTTGAAGAGAGGATCTGGGCGAAACTTCCATTGCAGACTGAAATGCGGTTGAACACAAAATTGATTCTACCTGTATTCCAGGGTGACTTGTAATAACTGAGAGCCCAAAAGCACAACATCACATTCCTCGGCTCCCCCAGAAGTAGTGCTGTGCATGTAGGCTTATGCAATCACATGTGCTTGCATGAGGTTTGGAAGGAGGGGGCCAGGTGGAAGCTGAGCACTCCTGTGGGCAAGCAGAGGCTTAGAGGGGTTTGGCCTTTCTCCATCAGTGATGGCAGCGTTTCCAGTGTCTGGGTCCTGGCTCAGTGAGTGCTGAGCAACAGCCTACAGGGCAGCCATTCAGCTGGGACGAGTCACAGCAGGGGCAGTGTGATTGTGGAATCACCAGCTGCACTTTCTGATATTGGCAGCTCCCTGATCGTGGCCTTGGCAGGGTGGATGTGGGGCCAGGGGTTTCCTGATCTGAGAGGAGGCAGCAGGTCTTTGTGGATCTGGTTTGCGGTAACTCTGCAGGCCATTCCTGTAACTTTAATCTGTTCTTCACTGTTTTCCTCCAATGATTCTCTAAGCCACTTAGTGCCCTTCAATGTTTCCCTTCTTGTTAAAACCACACAGGAGATGTGAAGTTTCTGTACCTGGAACCTAACTGGTATCAATTATTTATCATTTTATTTAGTAAATTGCATTGGATACTTAGATTTTCTCCCTTTGTCCATTAAAATCAATGCTGCAATAAATATCCCGGTTCATGTCTCCTGTTGACTGTATGCAAGCATTTCTCTGGGTATAAAGGTACATATGTCTTCAGCGTTGCTAGATAATGCTGAATAGCTATTTTCTCGCCTCATGCTGCCCCTATATAGTATGAGAGTTCAATTTTTCTATATCTCCGCCACCTCTCAGAATTGCTATACATTCTTATTTTTGCCAATCAAAGTGTGAAGTGGTAGCTCTTTGTCATTTTAACTTTATTTCCTCTAATAATTAGTGATATTGAGCATTTTTCATAAGTGTAGTAATCATCGTTCATGTTTCCTCTTCTATGAACTCCATGTTCACATCCTTTGTAGATTATTCTACTCAGTGGCTCTTCTTTCTCTTACAGATTTGCAACATTTATTGATGGATTCTGGACTCTAATCCTTTGTTGGTTATGTGTGTTGTAAATACAGTCTCCAGGCCACGGCTTGTCTTTTAACTTTTTATGGCGCTTTTCAATTATGCAGAAGTTTTTAAATTTTTAAGGTGTTGCAGAGTTTCCTCCCCATAGTGGGATTGGACAGAAAAAGCCAAACTCTCAGCCACTAGTGTCCGTGGTTTCAGCCACTCCTGTTCAGAGGAATGTGTATATTTTTAAGTCAGTATAATACTGGCTATCTCTTTCTGAATATTTACTCTAATTTGCCATTTGTTTGTACCAAGAGGATACATGAAAATATTACTGTTTTCAGAGTTTGTGTTACTCAAGATTCAAATTCCGGAGGGAAACAGATGATCTAATTAGTCTAGCTTGAATCACCCACTTACTCTTGGCCCGCAGATGATGGGGCTTCTTCACTGACGGGCCCACCAAGACTGTCAAGGGAAGAGGAATAGATCCCGAAATAAGAGCCCCTTCAGGGAAAGGCAGAATGGGCACTGGGCAGGAAAAAAAAGATAGATGTTCTCCTAGCACTTGGCAGGATGAATATTGAATAAGAATACTGATTTCTTAGCTGCAGTAACAGAATTTTGTTTAGCAAAACAGTAAAACAGCAAGATAAATTATTTATAACGTATTTGCATACAGTACAATTGGAGCATAAAAAAAAAAGAACCCTCAAGCCAGTCTGAGGCTTTGGAGAAGGATCAGAGGAAGGAATGCTGCAGCTGAAGGGAGGAGGAGATATTCCAGGCAGAGGAAACAGCCATGCAAAGAATGGGAACTATAATGGGCAAGTCGTGTTCCGAGAACGTCCAGGCACTTAGTGCGACAGGCATGCGAACCACAAGGAGGGGTGATTATAGATAAAGCCAGATGAGAATAAAGTATCTTATAACCGTTGACTAGGAGATATCTTCAGAGAGAAATAAATGAGTGTGGGAAGGTCTTTTTAATGATGAAAAGCAAAATAAGAGTATTGAAATGTAGGTGTTAAAAATATCTCAGGCTTCACAGAGACTGACACGTGAGATGCTGTCTCACAGCTGTTCCAAGGTGCCACTGTCAGAGAAAAGCATCAGTCCATCAGGGAGCACGGGGGCCTGGCTCCTCTTGCAATATGGGCTTGAATTTAAAGATCTCCATCTTCAGTGTTATAGCAACAAGCTCTAAAGTAGAAAAGCATATGAGTCACAGGCAGGGAGAACTTATAGCCAGGATTTTTTTTAAATATGCTCTTTTAAAAAAAAAATCATACTTCTGTTTTTGCTCTTCTAGAATTTACCCCTGTAGATTTTTAAAAATATTTTAATATACTGAATTTATTGGGGTGACATTGGTTAATAAATCCAGGCTTTATTTCAAATATCATGTTTGTGTTGTCCAGACACATCCTGACTTTCGTTTCTGGACACCTGAATGCTTAGATCGGAGCACAGCTACAGAGTAGAAAAATAGACAGGGTATAAAACATGGTGTCAGTTGACCTTGGCTCCAAATCAGGGTCTGCCACATGTCAGCTCTGTAACTTTAGATTTCTCCAATCTTGAATTTTCATACCTATGAAACAGTTATTAAAATCACCATAAATTCCACTCACATCCAAGGAAACCAAACTAAACAAAACCTAGTCCTCTACACCTACCTAGAGAAGTCATTCATAAGTCTTTATGCATATCACTCTTTTAAAACAATACATACAAACAAGCTTTGTCTATTTGATCTTTCCTTGTTTTGAAGCTGTACAGTATTTTTCAATCTGTAGGTTGAAAAAAAAACCTGATTTTTGACCAGCATTTAAAAAACAATAAAAACTGAATAAAGTAGACTAGAAGAGCATAAAATAGAGTACATACACTAGAAATAGAAAACACCAAGGTAATACCATAGTTAGGAATACTATTGTTTCAGGGATGTGTGTCTCACTCTGTGTGTGTGTGTGTGTGTGTGTGTGTGTGTATACATATATATATATGACTATGTGTATCAGGTTATGGTATAAAATAGTTGGCTTAAATTTTTAACAATGTTTTTAATAGGATGACCTAAGATTTAAACTAAGACTTTGGGCTCCAAGTCCAATTCTCTTGCTCACAATAGATACTTGCCTAATATAAAGAAGGGTTGCGTGCCCTATGGGCTTTTAATGAATATTGATTGCTAGTCATGGAATGAGTGATGGAAATTACCAATTGAGGGACTAGACATTGCTAGGAATTAATGTTCTGATAAGAAGGAGTGATATCCTAGTAAATAGCTAAGGGCTTTTAGCACTAGTTCAGCTCTATCTCTGGGGAATGTCTGAATCAGAAGTCACCATTATCCTCTTAAGAACAGCAAATGAAGATTCATAGGCCCATAAATTTCCTCTTCTATGAGCTCCTGGACTTGCACGACTGAGTTAAAAGGCAGAGATCATGAATAAATGTCCTGTTTAGTAAACCCAGAGTTAGGGGCAGAAACACTTATCATTTTATAATTCTCTCAGAACCATCGAATTTAGAGTTCACCAACAAAAATATCCCTGAGAAAATTACCCTTGAAGGAAGCTCAGTTTGCTCATTTGGAATTAGTCTATGTGATTTCTAAGTTTTCGTTCAATTTAACATTCTATGAGCTGAAGTGGAATTTTTACCCACAGATCCCATTAGTGAATCTTGACAAGAGGACATGGGTATCTTAAAGCCACAACTTTAATTCACTGATTCATTCAATTAGATTTGAAATGAAAGTGTATCGTGCCCCTACTATGTTTTTGGTACCAGCTAAATTGAAAGAATGGAGTAAACAAGACAGACATGTTGAATAAAAGTGTACTGAGTTTATAAAGTCAATGCAGGAGGTTATGGGAAACAATGGGATGTCTCTTAACCCAAAGGGGAGTTCACGGAAGACTTTCTTTTAAGAAAGTAACATTTAAATTACAACCTATTTGGAGGATAATTAGGAACTCATTTGGTAAAATCTCAGGGTGGAGGAATGTTTCTTAAATATGCTAGAGGGCTCGTGTATTCGAAGGCCACAAGAAAAAGAGGGGGAAGCAGGAAAAGAGAGCAAGTCAGAGAGACAGAGACTGAAATCATGAAAGGAGGGAAGTGAGAGAGACTTCTGCAAGAGGTAAAGCTGGAAGTTGTGGGGCAAGTAAGATCTTAAAAGCCACGCCAAGGAACTTGGCATTTATCCAAAAGGCAATGAAAAGTGGGAGAACTTAAGCTGTGTTTGGACAAAGCTAGTGGTTGATACAGAGGAGTCAAATAGAACCAACAGACGTAAGGGTCTATTTTTAGTCTATGCAGGACAAAGCAGTGAGGGAAGTTCAGGAGACCCATAGTGATGACCTTGATTAAGCATATCTCCAAGGCCAAAGTTATTCTCCTTTCAAGGACATTTTCTTCCCCACCTTAACTCTTGCCCCACAATACTGATAGGTAACAACTACTCCAAAAATCCGTTGTTTCAACAATAGTAATTATATTTTTTGGTTTTTGTTGCCTGTGCTTTTGGAATCATATCCAAGAAATTGTTGCAAAGCCAGTGTCATGAAGCTTTTCCCTGGACCTCGTCCCTTTCAAGGAAAGCACTACTAAATGACCCAGAGAAGGGAATGGTCACAGGTGCAAAACTCCATCTGGACACCTCCCTTCCCTCTTTCAATAGCTCCCTGTCCCAATACCCTTTGTTTGCTCTGGCCACACACCTTTGTTGTTGGGAAGGGACCCTGTCCACTCTGATGATAGTGACTAAGACCTGTCTAAAAGAACTTCAGCTCCCAAAGATACCTTTGTTTTAACCATGGGCAAAAAACCTCAAACCAAGGGAAGAGAGATGACATTTTGGTCATCTCTAAGCATGTGATAGAAACCTTCTCACAATGTGAAGACACAAATCAGAAAACCCACTCAGTGCCCCACTTCCTGCCATTTCTGGTATTCCAGCCTTTAGCATCTTATTAATAAACTGCTTTGTTAACAAAATTACCAGTAGTCCACTACAAACATGATATGGTGGGAGAGTAATCTATTAACCAAACAGACCCAATTAGTCAGATAAACAAAATTACCATATTTTTCAGACTGTAAGACGCACTTTTCTCCCCCAAAATTTGGGAGGAAAATGGGGGTGTGATGGTGGAGAGGGGTCACAGGAGGCAGGAGCAGGTAAAATATTTTACCACATATTTTGCTTCAAATTTTTTTTTCCTATTTTCTTTCTGTAAAACCTAGGTGTGTCTTATGGTCTGGTGAGTCTTATAGTCTGAAAAATACGGTAACATTCTTACTATCCTGCTACATAATATTGTTCTTTTCCTCAAGGTGGCGTGACTCCTCCCCACATGCAATGGCAGCTAACTACTTTTCCAGCTTTTTTTAAGTCACATTTACATTATGTAATTTTTTTCATAAAACAGAAGATATTCTTCTGGTATCTTCTCCAGGTTATGTTGGGTCTCCTTTGCATTATATAATATCGATAGTAAAAGAGATTGGGTTTTTTTTCTGTCTTCTAAAGGTAACATCACATTGCTGGATGTGATCCTTCAGGCTATACTCCCTTGTTATGGATTCTGATTTTATGTCTCTACCATCATCCTAAGGTACTGCACATACATACATGTGAGTGAACACAGTCACAAATTGTTGGCACATAAAGCAGAGGGACAGGAAGAGGTGTTTGTTGCTGTTTGCTTGTATTTTGTTTCATTTTGGTTGCCATACAGCGTGCACAGGCTGATGAAATCAGGTCTGTGTGTGTGATGGACAGAGGCAAGGGATCAGAGACAACACTAGTGAACCAGGCTGACTGTGTGGGGCACTAGAGATCTGGAACGGAGGGAGATGGCAGGTAAGCACAGGTGTACTCCTGACACAGAAGAGAAGGTGGGTGGAATGGATATAGCTGGGAACATTAAGTTCTACCTGCCCCTCAGCTGTGAGCCCTGGTAAACCCATTTCAGTCCACCGATCGAAGTCCACTGTGGACACGCAGGTGTGGGCGAAGAGCTGAGTGGCCTCTCCTGTGGGCTTGGCGATAAAAATCCCAGAGTGGCTTAAGGGCAATGTAGAGAGGCAAAAAATATGCATGGGTGAGGTTAGCAGAAAAGCTTTCTATGCCTAATTTGTTGCAGAAATTATTCAAGAATAAGTCAACTGTGAAAATATGGCCACCGAGACTCTGCCAAGGTTAGTATGGACCATTGGGATCTGCTGAGCCAATGCTAGCTATATAATCCAAAACTGCTTGGTGGAAGCTTTAACTTAAGTACTAATTTTTCTTGTTCCCGGTTTCAATAAGGGATTGTGGGGGTGGGGAGGAAGGTGGTGGCGGCAGGCTGAGGTGACCACATTGCAGGTAATACTGCTAAGCCAGATACAGTGGCCCCTGGTCTCTCTCTCAGGAAAGAGGTTTGTTTTTTCATTCCTCTCTCATATCTCTCCATGCACATCCCTGAATATTCACCTCAGATCCTACCCAAAATGACACAGAGACATTCATTTTGCTGGGGTTTTAACATAAAGCTGGAAGTAGTAGTCTCTCTTTCAAACTGGCCAATTCTTAGCGAGATACAGGGGCCCAAATAAGAGCTAAACAAAGCTTGAAAAGCAGAAACGAGTGGGGGTGGGGAGAGCTTCATGGTCTCACATGGACCATGAACTAATTTGTGTCACCAGAAGAAAACCCTGTTTGATAACTCAGTGAATATTCTAGCAAAGGTTTATTTCACATCTTCCCAAATCTATAATTACATTGCCTCCACTGCAGTGGAAATTTCTCCCCAGATTTTACTCTCTAATGGCCATGTAATAAAAGGTAATATATGTTCTAATGCTAAGCTATAAATAGGAACACACAGCGGCACTGTCTTCCTGAGGAAATCTCAGGTCTTCTGGGATGCATATTTGTTCACACAATGAGCAGACACAAATCAACAATGGTGGCTGAGCAGACACGGGGTGAATGATGGCCTCAGCTCCTAATGAAATCAAACCATGAAAGGCATTAGAAGGATTGATTGGTGTTAAGTTAGCTGCCAGAGTTAGCCAGGGCACCCCAGGCTGTAATGAAACTGCCAGTGGTTATTTATGGAGACATAGGGTTTGGGGTGTAAGTTACATCCAGCAGGCTGGTCTTACAAACAGGCATACATACGCTTGAACTTCCACAATGGAAGGCGCAGCATACACCCAGTTCTGTGGGGCTCCTGTCTAGCTGGCTGGGATGGCATGCTTTCCCAATCATTTGCACCGGCTGAATAAGGCCAGGCTCCCAGCCAAAAGGGAAATGGGTCAAGGTTAATGAATAGCTTGAAAGTGTTGACTTTAGGTAGGACAAGAGAAGGGGTCAAAATCAGCCCTAGAGAATTGTTGCAAAACACAATGCCAACCAAACACATACACACAAAAAAACAGCACTCTCGTGTAAGCCAAGGGACAGGATCTACACTCATTCTCAGTGCTTGCTAATCCTCTTTCGGCCAAGGCACCTCTCCTGAGAGACAGGAAGGGAAAGAGAAGGGAAACCAAAGTTGATTCTGAGTGATGGAGTCACATTTTTGGGCTCTGGGGACACAGAGCAGGGGACAAGGGTGAAGGAGCCCAATGACCAGCATATTCACGTTCTTCAGCCCAGGTCTCTCCACGGTGTAAGGTTTAGCTTTAAAGTAAATGTGGGAAAAAAGGGATGAAAGCCAGTGGAAAAATAGGACTTTTCAAGTGCCACTAGGAACATGATTACATTATAAACTGTAACCACCGATCCTGACCTAGTCTGTCACCTATTTGTTGAAACCAATACAGCCCCTGCATCAAATAACCTGCATTAAATCAAGCCTTTATATCCTCATAAGTATCTTCCTTTGCCTCCTGTCTTGCAATAAATTTAAGATTCTGTCAAGGTACTGATCGCTCTTCCTGTGGTATTTTTAGGGAGTCAGCTTTCAATGCTGGTGACTGTTGAGTGGATCCTGGGCACACTAACCATTTTAAACTAATAGGCCACCTGGGAGCATGGGATACAGCCTTAGTCATTGCCAAGGGCAAAGCAGAGGCCTGGGGTTCCCACCCGGGTACTGAGTCTCTATAGATGTTGAGAACTTTGATCTTCATCCTCTGGAACAGTGATCTCCAAATGTCAGCACAGTGCATCTTCATGGGTAAACAATTGTTTCAAACTACAAATATGTCATATATGTATGTATGTTTATGTTTGTATAAAGTATTTACAGTTTCTACTTTTTGGTATATATTAAAAAGCATAGATGAAAATATAAAATGAAGAGACTTGAAATAGAAAAGAAACAAAAACTGCTGCAAAATCACTTTAAATTTATTTATTAATACCACCAAAATCTTTGGTTGTATCACTAAAAATCCTCTGCCTAATATTTCTGGGAGAGTACTGCATCAGGAAAGTCACGAAAGACTTCAAAATGCGCAGGAACCAGCCATTCTTTCAGTGGAATGCTGAGCATTATCTTCAGGGTCATCTAATTCTGCAGAACTTCGCACATTTGATTGTCTTGGTCTAGGCTATTTTACAACTCCGTAAATTGTTAGGAAAATGATAATGCAAATTACTTTTGTCCACAGAAATGCACATTAATTTTGTCCAGTAGAGACGGAGTTGATGTCTGCCTTATGGAAAAATACTATGAACTAGTTTTATAACGGTTAAAAATTCATTTTAGCATTTCTGATCACCTGTAATATGTCTACTCTTCAGATTTTTCTTTGAATTGAATTAATCATCTTGTGGGTTTTCTCATTAATTAATAAACTAGAGAAGATCTTTGATACATGTTCATTTTGTGTATGTAATGCAGTCATGATTTTATCTCTTTTGAAAATTATCCTTTAACAAATGAAAACAAATGTGTCTTTTTTAAAAATCTAAGTTTAATGCTTAGATACAGCAATTTAAGTGTCTGGTTCTAAGTTTAGTTAATTTTGATAGTTGTTTTTACCAGATGCTGTAGCTGCAAATATAAATTTCACAGAGATAAGTTGCTGCAAATATGAAATTATAATGATAATTTTTCAATCCTACCCCAATTATGTAAATGCCTTTCATACATACAACTAACAACTATCTTCCTTAATGTGAATCAGTGATTATTGTAAACTAATAAGAATGTGTCATGTTTTTGTATAACTGTGTGTGTGTAAACAAAGGAGTTGATATTCCACTGAAATTTTCTATTGAAAAAAATTTTAGGAGTTAAAAATTTTGTTTCTAGTTTTATAAATGCAGATTTGAGAGGTACAATCATTCTCACACTTAATTTATTCTTGGAAAAAGTCATATATATATATATAATGCTGAAAATATTTTCAGACTTCCATTTTTAAATGTTTTCTCCATAGCGTAAGTCTCACTTGAAAAATTGTGATTTTTCTAACATCCCCTTTACCTTGAAGGGACAGGATAAGTATACTGCTTTTTAAAATATATATGCTAAGTAGTATTGCTTTTCATCACAAATGACCAGAAATTTTACAAAAAGAAAAAAAATGTCACGGGCTGAATTGTGTCCCCTGAATTTCCTACATTAAAGACCTAAATCC
The DNA here is from genome assembly GCA_004026765.1 of Micronycteris hirsuta. NCBI lineage: Eukaryota > Metazoa > Chordata > Mammalia > Chiroptera > Phyllostomidae > Micronycteris > Micronycteris hirsuta. The sequence goes on from PVJI01005879.1 coordinate 61,033, forward strand.
CAGTGCCTCCCACTGTGGCTGCATTTTGAGATGGGGCCCTTAAAGGGGTGGTTCCCTCAAAATAGGTCCATTAGAGTGGGGTCCTAATCCAATATGGCTGATGGCCTGGTGAGGAAATGAGGAGACACCGGGGATGGGCATACGAAATGCAGGGAGAGGGCCACCATCTGCAAGGCAAGGAGAGGGGTCTCGGGAGAGGCCAACCCTGCCAACACCTCGATCTTGGACTTTTCGCCTCCAGAACTGTGAGAGAATAAATTTCTGTTGTTTAAGCCCCCTAGTCTGTGGTGTTTTGTTTTGTTATGGAAAACTAATTCAATATGTAACTCATCTTTAAGTCTGACAACACTTTTTAATTCTTTGCTGAGAAAGCCAGGAAAACATCTTGTGCTACAAAAAATCCCCATCTCTCTCTATAATATCATGGAGATTACACTATTTAGACTCATTCACATAATTTACAAGTCTTCTTAACAAGGGGATATAAACTACACAACATGACACATAACCACAATATGCTAAAGCGCACTGAGAATCAGAGAATCAGTCAGTCACCGCTGCCAAGGGCTCCATGTGGTAGAATTCCCGTCATGCCATCCCCAACAGGTGTGACGATCTGACCTGCTTTCTAGATGAGGGCTCTGAACTCCAGTGTCAAGTCATAGATCAAATGAAGCTCAAGTTCTTTCTTTTCCTTAAAGAAATCAAAATTTCCATATTGTGTTCCCACACCCCAAAGAATCATGCTTTGCATGCCTGGGATGTCCACACTCTGCTTTGGGGACCATCACTATAGGTCGCAGGAGCCTTTAAGAAGTTAAGTGAGGTGGACATGATTTAAAATAGTTGGTTCCATAGAAGGCTCCGTGTAGAATAAATTATGGGTAGATGTGAGTCAAGGCAGTGAAGCCAGTTAAGAAAGAAGCTAATGCAATTTTCCAAGTGAAAAATGATGCGGTGCAAAATGAAGAGTTTTTATAAGGATAGAATAAAGAGAAGGAGACATAGTCCCAACATATTTGAAGGCCTGGTTGATGGAAGTTGGGCAGCAGAGCAGTTGTGGGGTGGGGAGCGAATATGTTAAATGAGAATGGTAACTTGGGATGCAGGGCTTGGGAGCCTGGAGAATGGGGTAGGTGTGAAGACCATTAAAGGTATAAGACATGTATTTTGGGAAAAAAAAGGTCACAGTTTATATTTTATTCATGTTGAGTTTACTCATGTCGAGTTTGAGGTACTTTGGAATATCTAAGTGAAATTATCTACTATGAAGCAGGATATTTGTGTCTGGAGCTCACAAAGCAGAGATCCAGTTAATTTTGTATTAATCAGAGTAACAATGGGATGCAGAGGAAGGAGAATATCACATACAATTTAAGATCACAATTAAGACAAAATGAGAGTCAGTTCTTGATATTCTAGGGTCCATTTAATCTTGGCCTTAGTTGTAGCTAGCCCACAGAGGCGGAGCTCTGCTACTGCACAGAATCTGAGTGATTTGCAAAAGAGCTTCCCTCTGAGCAAGAAGTGGATGATTCAGGCTTACGAGGAAAGAATGCGTGCCTTGCCTCTAAGGAGAGGATTCGGTGCCTGAAGGGTTCTGTGCTCCTACACTGAATCAATCGTGGCACCTCGGGGTAGCACGTTACACAGCTGTTCCCTTCTGGGGTGCTGCTCCCATCCTGGATCCCTTACCTAGCCTTACCTTGCACGAAGCTCCCCTCAGGTGAGAAAGAGTAGACTTTGTATATCTCAGACTCACCAGAATACTAGTGGCAGCAAAAGTCAAGGGAATGGATGAATTCATGAAAGAAGAGCGTGCTAGGACTTTAAAATGGTATCATTCTGTCTCATTTCAGTTGAGATCCTGAGAGAAGAGCAGCCAACTATTCCCATATTCCAAAACAAGTGATAGGCAAAAAAAGATTTCGAGAGATGATCTTTAACCTATGATTTAATATATTTCCTCAGGTATAACAGGGATGAAATTGAAAAGCCTCAGAGAGAGACTTTCCTTTGGAGGGAGTTGTTGGAGTGGGTGATATTTCTTTGTCTCCCATACAGAGGAACCAAGGAGGGTAAGCCCTCTCACACTCCAACAGCGAAAGAAGCCTCACAGAGACCATTCAGAGTTTTACGGGTTTCCTCTGGTGTTTGGAGGACACGGTGGACTGGTGTCTGACACAGACCCCAGGAATCTAAAGCTCAGAGGTCCTATCAGCCAGAGGCTTTAGGGCGGAAACCGGAGCTGCCTCGGGAGTTAGTCACCAAGAAGAAGAATGAGTGTCTCTAGGGTATCCAAAGACAGCCACATGGCAGAAAGCCCTCACTTCCACACCCTGCAACCATTTTAAACCCTCCCTCAGATCACCCAGAGGGGTGATGTGTTCTCATTCAGAGAGCGGGACCAGCATAAGAGCTCAGGGACAGACTGTAAGTGGCCAGCCAGAGGTTGTCATCATGCTGCAGAAAGTGCAGTGGGACAATCCCAGTGGCGAAGCCTCCAAGGGACTCAAGGACACATCCCATGAGAAAAACAACATTGAACAGATATCAAATCTAGAGAACACCAATGGTAGATTGCATGCCAGTATCATACAAGAGCTTTCTTATCTCTGTTCTCTCTTCTCCCACAGCTTTGGAAGAGAGAAAGGGAGTGGGAGGAGGAGGGGGGAGAGAGAGAGAGAAATTTGATCCCAAAGCTCAGAATGAGACGGTGGTGAGGAGAGAAGTGCTGAGGAAGAAGGCAGGGAAGAGGATAGCTCTTTCTCCGTGTAGACTTCTATCCTGAAGGTGGAACTTGTGGAGGGAAAGGAGACTTTTAACTTCAGATACTCAGTGGGGTTCTGATGATAAAATGGGACTGTCCACTTTACTGATTCAAATGAGACTGTTTCATGACAAAAAAAAAAAAAGTCACCAGAGAACCGCCAATTATCTGAGAAGGATTATAGGAGTCGCTCATTGAACCAACTAGTCATGGATTTCATCCAGGGCAAGGAAGAAGCCCCACAGACCAGAACAAGGGGAGAAACATCAAGGACTCCTCTCTCACTCTCTGTGGAGGCTCACCCCGTCCAGGCTATGGCTATGGGAGTTTAGAATAAGAACAGAGAAGGTCCAAGAATAGAGCTGCACCACCTTAGTGAGTGTGGGCAGAAAAAGGGAAGCAGGAGAGGCTGAGAAAGAGCAGTGGGGGAGGCAGGAGGAAAGGCAGGAGCCAGTGGTGTCCTGGATGTGGCTGTCTTTCCTCCAAATGCCACCCTATTCTCCCTGTGCCCTCGCACATACAGATACTCAGTGCAACCCTGGGTATCTGGCAGACCACTGATGAAAAAGTCGTGAACTGAACTGACAGAAGAGTTCTGCAAAGATTTTCTATCCCACTGTCTCAGCTGTAGAGATTACAGCACTCTGGACACCCAGAAGGCCCTTGTGTGATGGATACGTAAATGATGATATCGGGATCTTGTTTCCAATGCCAATAAAGAGACAGAGCCGGTGAAATACTCGCTGCACCGGATGAATGCTTTCTGCTTTCTGTAACACTTTCACCTTGCCTCACGAGCACAGCTCATCATCCTGAAATAAAGGAGAACAGGTGTGTTCCTTCCACCGGACAGATGAAGGTGCTGGAACTAAAAAAGAAATCGACAGACTCGCTAGCTATGACGAGAGCCAAGACGAGACGCCAGGACTCCTGAATGTTGGGGACTTTTTGTAAAACATGTTGCTCTCTCCCTGAGATGGCTTTTATTTGCATGGCCCTTTAAGTTCACAGAATATGGTCACTCACTTTCCTGAAGGTTCTCCATCCTCCTCAGCATGTCAACTCCTGGTGACCCCACAAAATCCAGCCCTTTGTCAGCACATCTTAAGTCTTCACTAAACGCACTAAAGCATAGGTAACCTTAGACTATCTCAGGTGCATTCGGCTGATATAAATAAACTAGAAATGGTCTTATTTCCTATTACACAGGAATGTTGAGAGGATTAAGAACATATGTTAAGTGCCCAGCACATACAAAGCTTCCTGTAGTTATTAATCAATGGACATCAGCATAAAGAGTTCAGGGGACAGTGAGTAGGAAAAAGACATTGCAAAGACCGCAGCTCTGACCTTGGGGACCTTCTCATCGGCATCACAGACACACCTCCCTCCTGTCTCCTAAATGGCAAATCTTGCCCTACCCAAGATCCGCAGGAAGACAAGCTTGTGCTCAGTTCCTGCTGCATAAAAACAACAGGGTTCAGGCAACTTCTCAGCCCAGACTATTCCAAATGCTTCTGTTCCTTACTTAATCTCAGTGATAAATACCATGTAAAGAGCCGAGGCAGAATGCCAAAGGCATAAACCAGCTGGAGAGCAGCAAAAACATGAGCCATTCAAGCCCGCTCTCCGATGCTCAGGGGAGCTTACCTGTTCCTCTTTTTCGACAGACACCACAGTTGGAGTACTGTGTGATGTGCTTGGTGGTCAGCATAGCAACAGCAGGGATAAATACATATTTGAAGTATCCTGCATGCAAGCATCTCTCTGAGTGCCTTTAATACCAAGCTGTACCATGCAGACCAGCAGGAGTTGGTATTTAACAGCACAGCTAGCGAGAGCTATAATATCCCAGAAAATTCCACCCATCTCATTGCTAACCAGATGGCAAGGGATTGTTCACAGCATTTTCATGTCCATCTACTCCATGACCTCCAGAGAAACCATGACAAGCTGATATTATAGTCCCATCTTAGTCACTGGGGCAACTGAGACCAAGAGGTTAGGGAGCCCTAGGTGACAATGTGGCTGCTCAACAGCGAGGTAGAGCCCACGTCTTCTGGTCCCAACTCTCATGACCCTGATGCTACAGTGCAGTTTTCTTGGGCTTCTGTACAACTTGTCTGTCTCTCAGATTCAATCGTGAGGATCCTGGGGTTTCCAGAATCATGTACTAAGGCTGCATAGAAACTCAGCTACCATCCAAGTGTAGCGATGTTCATTTTTTTAAAGGTTATCTGCAAAATAAATTTCACTGAGATTGCAGTATATAGAAATAGATTCAAACGGGACTCAGCTTCCTCACCTGTAAATCTTGGGAGGAACAGTGCCTCAGCCTGAAGTTGTCCCTGGCTTGGAGCACAGTTTGAAAAGCACGAGTTTGGACCAATCCCCATACTATATAATTGAGGAAACTGAGTCCTAGAGAGAAGGGATTCCCCAAAAGATAACTTTTTAAAAGTCTTCAGAGCACATTTACCTTCATTCTCTCGTATAAGTTTATTTGCCATGAGTCATGGTCACATTATATTATGAGAAACGGGCCGTGACTTCCCCAGTCTGACCCAGACAGTGAGCACTGGAGCTGGGATTCCTCCCCAGGTCTCCTGACCCCGTCTGCCCACCATTCCATCGCAACACCGCAGGCCTCTCAGGAGGAAGTGAAAGCTGGGCCTCGAGAAAACAAAAGTTCACAAATACCCAGCTGTTCTGCATGTTCTGAAGTGACCAGGCTCTGGTGCCTCTCAGTCCCTAATATTTGTTGAACAGGCACCTGTTGGCTGGTTCATAGTCTGGATCCCATTCCCAGAGTTTGAAGTTGGCCCTGCAAACATTCCTTGTGTCTGCCCCTCCTCCTCTGCCGTCCTGAGTGAAATCATTACATTGTATGTGGTTATTCTGTACACGCCACTGTTCGGCAAGCTAGTCCTTTCCATGCAGCCTAGAGGGAAGGTGTCTGAGGGTAGGGGGCAGGCGAGAGAAGGGCAGCCTGTTTCTAGTTAACCAGGAAGCCAGGAGTACAGCAGGAAAACAGTGAGCACGAACAAAGAAGTGGGGAGTAAGAAAGCCCGTCTCCCTGCGCCTCCTAGCCGGCACTCCGCAGACATGGGCCCCATGGGGGTCACCGGGTGCTGCATCCGGGCCCCCGGGTCTCCCGTTATCTTGGCTGCTGTGTAAGGTGCAGGCCCCCGGGATCTTCCCAAAATCGTAATCCAGGTGTGCTCTCACAACAGAGCCGATGTGTGGACCCCTGAGACGTAGAAGAGGCTTCGGTTCAGAAGACTAGCAATAATCGGGAGAAAGGGGCCATGAAAAATCTACCGTGAACAACCCATTGAAGAATATAATTTTTTAAAAATCTCCTTCTTTCCCATCCCTAAGGCAGAGAAGGAAGGGCTGGACAGATGGGTAAGCACGTGGGAACTCTTATCCCTCCTGTTCACGCCAATGGGCCACAGCTCGGCTTGGAGGGCTGGGGTTAAATAAGAGACGGGAATTTTAGAATGAAGAGACTGAAATCTCAGTCCTTGAGAGGGACCAAGAAGTTACAGCATCTTACTAGAATGTCTATATAATTTACTTCACATTCTAGGGCACTAACGGGAGCCAAAAGGGCACTGTTTATAAAGGCTGAGGACACAGGTGTGAACCAGAATGACCCCAGGCCGACCAGGACAGATGTCACTCTGCCGGCAGGAAAGGGGACTCCATGGAGCATGCTATTAACAGAGTTTGGAAAAATACAAGCACAACAGGTGTATCTTTGAAATTAAATTATAAAGTTGATTAATACCCATTTTAATATCTTTTGCATTGACGTTACTTTGTGAGGATTCTGTCACTACTGAAAGCCCCTTATGAAATTGTGTATAAATGTAAAAATAATCAGTCAGGGTGTGAGTGCTGAGACAAAAGCACGGGGTACCAGAGGAACCTGAGTAGGAAGCGCCTAACCCAACCTGAAGGGCCCAGGATTTCCGAAGGAAGAAACCTTGGGCAATACCTTTAAGTACAAAGAGAAAATGCACAAATGTGTGAGAAGGGTGGGCAAAGTGGAAAGGGGAAGACAAAGGAAGAACCACGTGAAAATAAATAAATGCAAGGGGAATACCAAAGAGATAAAAGAGGTTAGATCTAAAGCTGGGGCAGACCAACTGCAGTTGCAGGCCAAATCTGGCCCTCTGTCTGTTTTTGTCAATAAAGTTTTATTGGCACTCAGCCACAGCCATTATTTTATATTTTGCCTATGGCTGCTTGCGCACTTCCATGGCAGAGCTGAGTGGTTGCAACAGAAATGGTCTGGTCTAAAGTATTTGCTAGCTGGCCCTTTATAGAAAATGTTTTCTGACCCTCTTATCTAAAACTCTAAATAGTGAACCAGTTTCCACGCCCTGCCCCCAACTCTGCTCCAGTCCCTGCCAGATCTAAGAGAAGTGTACAAAAACGTGATGGGCCTCCTTTATTGCCACTCTTTTATTATTTTATCACTTTAGTAGTTTTATAAGCCTTTCATTTCACTCTTTGGTTTCTCACCTAGCGAGCTTGGCTGGATCCAGACTTAACAGAGAAGATTATCTTGTGAATGACAGAGGTAGGTGTAAAGAGGTTGCCGATCACATCTTATGCCCTCTGGCCAATGTTTAAAGTCAGATCCTTGTGGAAACAAGCCCTAAGAAAAGAACAGAGTACATGGAGTTTATTTTGGAGGTGCAGCAATCCCGGCAGGGAAAAGGGAAAGTGGAGGAGAAAAGCAGACAACAAAGAGTGTGTTTTTCATTCAGCAACCACAGTGGACAACCAGGGCGTCACCTCTCCGGGAGTTTATAGGAGACTGTACAGCACCTGCCTCAGAAACAGCCCAGTCACAGGAAGGGGAGGCTGGGCTACTTCTACCCAATACCCCGCAGTCATTGGTCATTAGAAGCCCTATCCCTAGATAGCAATTCCCAGTCGTGGGCTGGACACAGTGGCCTCCGACAGCCTGAGGACAGATTCACATGAATAATTATTTAGATGAATAATATTTTAATTTTATTGACTAATGCCATCTCAATTACATATATGTGTACTTTTACAGAATGCATGTGTAAAATATTAATTGTATACATTTTACAGAAATATACATGCACATAATTTAATCTTCAAAACACCTTTGTGAGATTTGTGTAGGTGTTATATATGCATAGACAGATATAGATATAGGTATAGATATACACACACGTATGTGTATATTTTTCCCATTTTATAGATACAAAAACGAAGTGCTGAGAGAGAACATGTAAAAAAAGGAGAAGGAGGAGGAAGAGAAGGAGGAGGAGGAGAATGGGAGGAGGAAGAAGAAAAAAGGCTTCAGCATAAGGCAAACTGAGATTTAAGCCCTAACTTTGACTGGGACTAGCAGAGGGACCTTGGAGAAGTTACTTAAGCTCTCTGAATCCGTAAGTTGGGTTTTTAGGACTGAGAGGATTTTTAGGAGGACAAAATAAAGTAATGTTGTCATAATAATACTAGTGTTTTAGGGGATCTACCACAAACCAGGCAATGTGCTAAAGAATTTACGCACTTTACTTCATTTAATTGTCTCAATCTTTTATGATACGTTACATATCACAGCCCTTTGAGGACTAAGAAAATTGAGCAATTGTGTGTGCACTGTTCAGAACAGTTTCTGCACACTGTGGGAAGGCACCAAAGAGCGGCTGGTAGTAATCAAAGAGCCTGTGGGGGAAGCCCTGCCCAGGAAGAGCAGGAAGGGGAAAACGAGGCAGCAGAGGGCACCAATGGTATGGTTTCCACCTTGTGCAGAAGCTGCCTGCACAAGGCAGGGCATGATCAGCTGCTTGACAGATTGCACCTTTTAAGCTATGTTTCTGTTTGTTTCTACTGCTGCAATAAATCAGGCTGTACAGTAAAATATTTATTTACTTACAGGGCAAGAGTAACACCAGAAGGTCTAAATATATTCCATGCATAATGGCAAAGGCAGAAAACCAGCTGGCAGTGATGTCACACCTCCATGTTGGTGAGCACATGACCTTCCCAGGACCCTGAAATACATGACTATTTGGCTGGGCTACAGCTCAGGAATGAACTCCAGTGGAAATGCTAGCAAAAGTGGAAAAGCCATACAGGCTGCATTCCCAGTCCTGGAACCCACAGAACACAATCTCGGCATTTGCCAATCCTCCACCGGAAACAGATTTCCTCCAGAGAGGCACGTGGCCCACTCCTTCCCTTACTTTGCTCAGCTCTGTGATCAAACGTAGGGCCGGAGACCCTTCCACCCCCTTCTCTGAAATAGCTGCCTCCCCACCTGCACTACTCGCTCTCTCTCCCCAGTGCTGCTGTGTTTGTTCTTCAAAGTATTGACAGCTGACACTTCAAACGTCACCTCATTACTTTATCACTGTGCCGTCGTGCAACACTTAAGGACAGTGATACATTCTAAAAATGTGTCATTATGTGATGTTGGCAGTGTGCAAACATCATAGAATTCACTTGCACAAACCTAGCTAGTATATCCTACTACACACCTAGGCTATGTTATATAGCCTATTGCTCCTAAGCTACAAGCCCATACAGCATGATACTGTGTAAAACAACATGAGATTAAATCTACACAAGAGAAAATGATGCATTCATAGTGATGTGGCAACTACAAGATGTTAGAAGGCTGCTGCCAGCGTAACCTGGCATAGTTTTACAGCAAAAACTTGGTGTTTTATAAGTAGAAAGCATTCACCCTCAAATAATGATACAAGTAGAGTACAATAAACATACAAACGAGTAAAGCGGTTGTTTATTATCGTAATCAAGTATCACGCACTGTGCGACATTGTATGTGCTGCACTACATGACTGCTCCCACAGTGGGTTTGTTTGCACCAGCATCACCACGAACTCGTGAGTCATGTGTTGCACTAGACAGTCTGACAGCTACACTGTCACTGGGTGACAGGAAATTTTCAGCTCCATTAGAATCTTATGGGACCCCCATTGTCGATGCCGTCCATCATTGACCAAAGCATTGTTACACGGCACATGACTATAATTTTATCCATCTATTCAGTTATATTTTGTATTTACTCATGTATTTATAATTTGATGGTTCTGTGCATGGCGTGTCTCTCCACACCAGAATGTGCACTGCCCAAGGACAGGCACTTTCTGTCATTGCAGCCCCTCCAACGCCTACCACAGAGCAGGGAATATAGTCAGTATGAACAAAGATTGCTCTAAACAAAAATGTATCCGTATACTTGTTGGGAGGTTTGTTTTATTTGTTGATTCGCTTTTAAATGAGAGCTACGAGCAAGCGACAAACCTTATTTGAGTTGTGCTGTCCGTCTCTTCTCTTGGGTCCCTCGGGGGGTGTTGTCTAAATGTCATACTGAATAAAGAAAAGAAACCGGGACACATATTAACTGCATCTATTTTTCATCTGAGACTTCACACAATCATTTTAAACTGCTTGTCCTATCATGGTGTCACACTACACTAAGGAGACTGTGCTGGTATTATTGTTCTCGTTTGAAAGAAGAAGCTCTTGTTCAGAGAAGTTAAAAGGCATACCCAAGGTCACACAGCAATTTAGCCATGGGAGGAACAGGCAGCTGATGTTAGGGTGCAGGAATCTGGATTCACATCCAGTGAGTTTTTCTTTAGGCACAAGACAGGAAAATGTCCGCACATCGCCTCCACCTGCCACAGCACCTCCATGAGCATGGAAGACATTACCCATCCACCGCTGACCAGTGGTGCCCCTCCCTCTGGACCAGGGCATGCTGCTCCTCCACACAGCTTTTGCACCAGCCTGTGTCAAGCCGTGATGTTGAGAGATTAACACGCCTACTTGCTACCTGTCCTATTGACTCTTGCCCTCTCCCAGTCCCCTGTCACGAGATGGAGACAATGCATGGCTTAGGTTCTAGAAGGGGTCTTTTCGGGATGACTTACTAGAAAGCTTTACCAGTTGCTCAGCACCATTTCACAATATGCGCAAGTATATTACTGTTATTTTGATGCATTGCACTGGAATGAACTTCTACACACACACACACACACACACACACCACATACACACAGAGCCATAAAATAGTATTATAAATTATGTGTAAGAATAGGAAGAGAGACTTTAAAATATTTATTTTGTTGCCATTACAGGTACATCTCATATTAATACTTCACAGAAACTAGAAAGAATGAATCTAACCATTTGCTATTAGATGTTTACATTTCAGTGGTCCTAAATCTTACATGCCTGCAGTGTTAGACTGAAGAAACTGGTCTTGATAAAGCATGCGAGCTTATTTATATATTTTGTACAGGCCAAGACCAAAGAGCAGTCTTCCTGTTGAGAAATATTCCCAAAGAATCTGGCTTATACCCAAGCAATAATTGTGATGCATAATTTTTTTGCAAATAGGCAGTAAATGTAAAATTTCATTACACCTGATTTCTCTGTAACCACCTGGGGTTCTAATTAAAATTCACTCTTGATATATGTAATAGCATCAGATAATGTTATCCTTACCTCATTATGTAATAATTACATCTGTGGCTTTTGGTTTTGTTTTTAATTAGCATCCACAGTTCTCTACAAATGACATGGGGCAAGCAACACAATTCTTTTTTTTTTTTTTTTATGATAGAAGAAAAAGCTTAAAGGACAAAGAAAGCATCCCAAGGTAATTAGGAAGCCATGAATAAAAGGTCACTGATTTGAGCTGGGCTGGACTGCATTCCCACCATCCTTTTCTTTTACTCATCAGCTCCTGTGACAAGGGTGTGGAGTGGACCTTGTGCGTATTCTGTAAAGGCAGAGCCTATGATAAATGGTGGCTCTTTCCAGGTATGCAATTACATGATACTGACTTCACGGTGTTTTTCCCAGCTTCCCTCATCCTTCGTCAGGGCTTTGCACTGTATTTGCTGTAGACCTCCGGGAACCCTGAAGGGGTAGTGCTTGGTGACAGGTGGTATTAGCAGCCGAATCAGCAGAATCAGCAGTGTGGCTTAACCCAGAACCTGCTGACAGAGATTTAAGGGCAAGAGGCAGGAGGAACAAGGGAGGTGGAGGGTTGCCATGATGCCTAACTTCATCTCACCCATTGAACTGGGTTTTGTGCAAGACAAAGTCTTAGAGTCACTTACGTTGGGTTTAAATCAAATGCAAAATTATTTTGTCTTAAAAACATGGGGATGCCAGATGACACCTTGGCTATGCATTTTTATATTTAAGGTAAAAATGTAAAAGGTATACGTTGAAAACATGAGACACTGTGCCAAAGGATTGCTCTTGAGTGAACACAATAATGCTTTAGTTGTAAATAATAACTATCTTGTTTCCTAATTTGTTAATTCAGTTTTACCTCATACACTTGAGACCTGTCGTGACCCTGTTTAAGAACCTTCAATGGCTCTCCACTGCCCACAAGATCAGTTCCAAATGACTACGCCGGCATCAAAGGGTTCCAGTCAAACCCCAAACCATATGTTCTGCCTTAGCTTCTAATATTTCTCCTAAAGAACAATTCATCCCAGTCCTTCTGGTCCTAAAATAATGCCTTAGACATTCTCTTCTCTTCTCTCCTCTCCTCCCCTCCCCTCTCCTCTCCTCCCCTCTCTTTCTCTCTCTCTCCCTGTAACCCTCTATATCTCTCCACATAAGAGCATAAAGCCTAAGGAAGATTATCCTGCTCTCTCATTTCCATTTCCCCTGCATAAGCCTGACATATTCCTGTCTTCCCACCTCAAGCCCCATGTGTTAGTAGAAAGTGCACAAGGGACTCTATCACTTGATGTAAGAAAGACCTACTTTGGAGCAAGGGAGAGTTGAGTGCTACACTAGTCATACAATCAGTTCTCTACTCTCCAGGTCCATAATAGTCTGCCTGCCTTCAGCCTAAGACACACATAGGCCCACATGCTGCAGTCTAACCCACCAAGATGATCGAATTGGGCCAACCAAGACGTAAGCTAGCAACTATTTCTGAGCACTGGCCAAGTGAGGCGTCTTGCTGGGCTCTTTATTTGGATTATCTCACAGAGACCCCCTTTAGCACCCTGTGAGGTTCAGCCTGGGTATATCCTCAAAAACGTAGACAGCTCAGGCTCAGGGAGTTTGAATGACTTGTCCAAGGTGGCATTCCCAATGTGTCATCAGGAAGAAGCTGGCAGGGCAAGCATACTGGTTCACAACCCTCATCATTGCAGACCATTCCACCAAGAGGACCACTCAGAGGAAGTCTCCCAGAAGCTTGCGTGGTTCCATCCCCTCAGTAACCAATTGGAACCCACAGATTCAGAGAAATGAGGAAGCTTGTTTGTTCTCAGGACAGGTTGGGCTGGGTGGCTCTGTGTCAGAATTCCCGGAAGAATATTGATCAATAGTTCACTCATTCCATTCGGAGTGCCACTGTTTTGCCTACATCCTATCTTCCCAAGGCAGTGACGGCCATGGGGATGATCTCAGGCAAGACGCCCTCGCAGGACTCACACATCCGTCAGACTGAGTGGCCATCATCTTCCCCATGTGTGGAGGGAGCTCGTCACCCACGAGCACCACAGTAATGTCAACTCCTGCGATCCTCACAGGCGCTCTGGGAGATGGGAGAGCACAATGGTGCTATGATTTTCAGTGTCTCCAACATACAGGTGAGGAGACAGGCACTGAATGGCTGAAAGCATCCATCGTTGTGTGGGTAAAAACAAAGAAAGAATATGGACAATGGTCTATGTAGTGATCAGATTAGTAGTTACAGGATATTCATTTTGTCATAATTCATTCAACTGCATACTCTGTTTTGTGTACTTTTCCACAGGCACTAGACTTCCAATAAAAATGGTTATGGAAGGACGTGATTGATTTAATTCGAAGACTTAAGAGAGTATACCACATACCATTCTGTGTCATTCTTTGGCATAGGTGTGTGGTATCGCATTTTATAGATGTACAGTTACTTACTTACTTATTTTTATAGCTGTTTATTTGACATTCTCTCCCTGAGTTTCTTCCTAGTCTTTGGTATGATTTTGGTATGTTGTAAAAGTCATGTACATCTATGTACATATGTCTTTGCTCACATGTGCATGTATATTGGTAAGATAAATTATTTTAAATGTATTTAAAATATTAGTCCTTGACCAAGCATTTTTTATTATAGTTTTGGTAGTTATTGCCAAGTTTCTCTTCAAAAATTTGCACCAGTCCTTGATGTGAATACATCTCTTCACATCTGACCAATAAGATGATCATCAAACTGGTATCTGTCAATCCAGCTGGACGAACTTCTCATGGTGTCCTAATGTTCATTTCTTTCATTCTAAGTGATGCTGGGCATTTTTTCATATGCTAGTAAGCCCATTTTATTTCTTTTTCATCAATCTGTCTGTTCATATCTTTGCCTACTCGTGTTCCTATTAACCAAATAGTCTTGTATTGATTTATAATGTCTCTTTGTCTATTGAAAAATTCAGTCCTTTATTTGTCATTCTTTATATATTTTTTCTAAAGAAAAATGCTCCATTTCTATTAGTCCAATTTGTCCATCTTTTCCCTTGCCTTTTGCGTTTATGTTTTCTTTAGAAGGGCCTTCTCCATTCTAACATGACTTAAGAAAATATTTTCTCTAAGGCGGCATTCTTAAGGAGATTTACCTAGTAAGATTTTGCTCTCTCTGGGCAGCCAAGTGTTGGCAGCAGTATTCAAGTAACGCCCATGCATGCTGGGATGAATACCTGAAAGATTCCTTATCGTGAAACTCAACAAACAGGATCCAGAGAAATACTTGAACGGGACTGAAGACACTGTATAGTACGGAAAATAAACAGATTTTACTGGACAATTAATGAGAGGTTTCTGTTGTACAACAGACTGTAGATACTATTTGGTGGGCTTCTACCACTCACCCACAGTTCCTCCTTGTGAAGGAAAGGATGAATATATTTAGCTGGATATAATCTAAGCTCTTGAATTCATCACACCAGCCGCTGTTTGTTCAGTCCTGGACACAAACTACTTCCTCACTTGTTACCACTTAAATTACTTACAGAATAGGAAACAGAGGTTCCCAGAGCTGTGGTAATTTGCCCACCATGGCACCCGCCAGATAGAGATACAGACAACTTTAAACCTAGATCAAACTGCAAAGGCTGAACTCTTATGTATCAGACAATGCATCCATTTAAGACATTCAAAGGTATAACAAGACTGCAATGGGTAAGTTAAAAACATGTTGCCTGAAGAGGTCCAGACAATTGAGACTCTTGGGAAGGGTCTTATTAATACAAGGCAACCCCACGTTTTAGCACAATAGCCCTTTATAGAAAATATCCTACACCCACGACCCGCAAGAATCAGTGCACCAGCGGTTTCCTTTGCCTCACTTGCTTGTTCTCTAATGGATGCAGATGGTGGTGTGGTTGGCTGACTTTCTGTCTAGACAGAACCTACTCCCCACAGCTCACGTAATTCCTCAGATGCTGCCGGGCCACCTCCACCTCCGCAGTTCCCTCCTCCTCACTATTCTGTATTCGCCGCGGTTGCTCCCGTCCTTCGGAACGAACACATCAAAGCCATACGGAGTCATTCTCTCTGGGCGTTGTGTCCTTTCTCTCCTCTCCTTTTCCTGGAACATTAATATTAATAGCTTGTTTCTTCACAGTTGCTTTCTTCTTCAACCTCAAGGGACCGGAACCTTTTCTTGGTCTTTGTGCCAGACTGAGGCCATGTTTGAAGGCGTGGGGAGGCATGCTGGAAGGCAGAGGCACGAGGATGTCTCTGATGTAACTGGGCCACGCAGGGCAAGCAGGCAGTGCTGCTCCACCGCGGCCCAACTGAGCCGGAGATTCTTTGTAATATTTGTCCTTTCGGAGGAGGAGAGACAGGGATGCAAACAATGTAGCAAAAGCCCAGTCAAATCATTCCTAATTAATTAACCACTGGTGTGCAGCCAGGCTCCGCACTAACGTCGCGTGCCTCATCTGTTATTATCACAATGCCACCAGGTTAATGTCGGAATCCCCGTTTTATAGGTTTGGAAACTCAGGTTCAGAGAGAGTCAGCCACTTGCCTAGTGTCACCCAGTTTGTAGGTTTGAAAATGGAAATGCCAGTCTCTTTCTAACTAACTCCTAATCCCATGTTTTAAACCTTCACCCTCAACTGTTGCCTGTCCCGGAGCCTCTCTATTCAGGCTGAATTCCCAGAAAATGGAGACAGGAAGAAAAGCTGCTTTTGTGCTCTGTCAATGGACCTGAGACCTGGCACTGCAGGGCCAGTCTGTGTTCTCCTCGCTCACGCCCACCCCGGCCAAGCTTGGCACCATCTCCGAGACTCCGGGAGCTCTGGCACCGGAGGCCTTTGGCCAGCTCAGTGCTGCCAGCCCTTGGAGGAGGCACGATTCCTGCTCTGTACATTCCCACCATGGGCCGGAAGCAGCTGCAAGTCAGGAATAACCAGGAGACACCTGCCAGGTGGACTGGAGAGAATCTCAGAATGTCAGCGGTCACACTGGTGTGGGCAGAGGTAGCAGTGTTTCAAGTTCACGGAGATAACAGGATGTGGAGTGACAAAGACAGCACCCTCTCTGGCATCGTGGGGTTTTGTTTTAATTTTTAATGTATTCTCTGGATGTGAAAGTCCAGTGTGGCCAAAATATCTAGAAACTTTATCGTGGTTTGCAAGGCTTTCTGTGATGTGGCTTTGGCAGGGATTTTTGGCCTGAGCATGAAGAACCCTCTCTTCCTCTTAGCTGTGACACCGCAGCCTCCTCTGGGTTCCCCAGATTCCTCCCTGAGGGAGGGCTTTCCAGCCTCAGGGCTGCTGCCTCTGCCATTGACCTAGCTCATCCCCATTTGCATTTTCAGCGTCATTGTTGCATCCACATCAGATTAGGTGAGTTCCCCAGACTAGGCACTGATCACACAGGGCGCCAGAATAGTGAGCGCTGTATTTTCCTTAAAGGATCAGACAGTAAATATTTTCAGCTTTGTGGTCCCTACAGTTTCCTTTCTCATCTACTCAATCGTGCTGTTGTAGTGTGAAAATATTCATAAATAATATAAACCAGTGGGTGTGGCTGTGCTCCAATACAACCTGTGTTCTCCATTTCAAAAAGCAGGTGACAGTCTGGGTCTGGTCTGTGGGCCACGGTTTGCTGGCACTTTGCTCTCGGACGTCATTGAAATGGGGAACTGTGGAAGCATTAACTGGGGTTTCCACAGTAACCTAAGAAAATTGGCAACATGTAAATTGGTTTGGATTCCAGAAAACTAGATCACACCTTTGAGTGTAAATTGAAGCAAATATTTCTTGCTGGGCCAAGCCTACTTGCAATGCATTTTTTTTAAAAAAAGAGATGCATGTTATCAGCAGTCTGCTGAGACTCTGAATCCCAATAATCCATGGGATGAAATGGGAGCAAATTATTTATTTTAATATCTATATTTTGAATCTTCTCACGTGCTTCCCAAGATGCTGTCAAGAAACTGCAAGAGGAACTGCAAGAGAAAACCTAAGTGAGAACAAGCACTATGGAAACGTAGAAAACATGTTGCCGGAAACGTTCAGAATATTGATTCTGCATCAGTCGGTGGAAGGGAATTAATGAGTGGAACGGTCTTAGGAGTTCGTTTTGATTACTTTAAGACAAGCTCGTAAGTCTGTCATCCGCCAGCCCTGGGCTCCGTAGCCCTGCCCTGTGTTTATACCACCCACCTCTCCTGGCCCAGCCAAGTTAGAGGCCCTGAAGTTACCAGTGTTTTCTTTTTGGATACAAAGGACTTTCTATCAGCTCCCAGTGTCTGATGGAGTCCAGCAAGAGCCAGCTAGAAGAATTTTATTTATTTATACATCAACCATTTATTGGGTACATACTGTGGGTCAGGGAAAAGATGTGGGTGAAACACAGACCCTACCATCCCTTAAGGAGCACCCTGCTCAGGTGTGCTAGTAGGTAATACTTATATGTGGAATGCAGTTCAAAGGGATCATAGTAACATGCAGCACTGAAGAATGCAGCCATATGTGAGCACCATGGCCACCTGCACAGTGGGGCCCCCGGCCACGCATAGGCTTGTGGCCAGCTTGCTGCTAGAGCATCAGGCTGTTGGAATATGGGCTGTGGCTCGGTTGGGGCCTTAGAGTCATGGTCCTGCTGGAGAACCTGGGTGCCCAGAGCAAACTAAGGAAGTGTTTTGGCATTGCATGAATTCAGGGTTCCCAAGATTCTTCCCTAAATGCCCATTGGGCCAGCCGGTTAGTCGAGAGCTCACCACAGTTCAGCAACCCATGAGTTATGGGTGGAGTGGCCAGTAACACAATGCAAATGCATTCCTTTCATTCTTACCTCTTCTCTCCTCTTCCCACTTTAGGATGATCTCCAACCACCCCCTAAAATCTCATTCAGTTATGGCTGGAGTCCCTAGCAATGTCTTGTGGAGTCACGCGGCCATGCAGACCCAATGGGTACAGCAAGAAATAAACAAGGAAAGCCTTTAGTTACATGGGATGCTTGGGAATATTCTGTAAGCTTCCTAGCATAGGAAGAAAGTTGTGCCCCTAGAACCCAGACTGAGATGCCGCCCTAATCAAAGATGAAAGACAGGTCACTGGAAGGTCTCTACTCCTCTGACCCCGTGTATTTGTCACTCTAGACAGGATGCTAGACTAGACCCCTTTCCCCCAAAAGCACATCCATAAAACCATGCCTGCCACACCAATATGTAGACTCACTCTCACACACATCCTTCAAAGAGCTTGTTTGCTTTTTCATCAGTGAAATGGAGTAAATGTTTTTGAATCGGTTTCTTTTTGCCTTCATTAAATAATAGGTGAATGAGTAGGTTTTTCATCCGTTTGAAAGTGCACCAAATTGTGAGCCTATGTGAGACACCTGTCTTTTTGAATCCCTTCACTTCTTCCACTTCTGTCTCATAGCACTTTTCAGAATTGTGATTAATTAATGATTTGCTAATTATTTTTTCAATCTCTCTCTCTCTTCTGATCGAATACCACATGAAGGCAGGACCATGTCCGTTGTATCATTTCAAGTTCTTCCAATTTTCATCCGTGGACTCAATAAAAGACTGTTCTAACTCTCTCTGGCTTACTTCATTGCTCTGCTCCCGGGAATGGCTACATTTAGGCTGAATATCATGAACTTCAACAAGTCGATCAGTAACAGATGCCCCATCTAGAAAGCCCCCTCCATGCATGGGCGATGGATGCACCCCCATGGATCCTTGAGGTGGGAAAGCCGAAGAGGAGGAGAAAAAGAAAAGACTGGTTCAGAGGGGAGGCCCTTGACTACCAGCAAGTCAGATTATTAATATTCTGGGGAAAATAAGAAACCTCTTTAATATGTTATGGCATAGGAAACCCAACACAATAACAAATAACTTCCTGCTGGACATTTCAAGTAATCCAGACTCTAATTCTTCTGCGTGAAAAACTATGTGAGTCCTGGAGCCAGAGAGCCAAGGCTGAGTTACAGTGTGCAAGGCCAATGTATTTCTGAGATCGCTCCAGGAGACCTAATGGGAAAATTCAAATGAGGCCACCTGCTTTATAACACATCGAAAGGAGCATCAGCCCCTTCGCCCCCCCCAGTGCAATTTATTCTCCTAACCTTACAGCATAGGAAATAGGATTTTTTTCAATGGATTTTTCTTTTCAAAGTCATCGTCTTTATCAAGCCACCAAGCTTTTCGTTGAAAATGGATTTAGATAATTTGAGGTTTAGTGGGTCAGGCTTTTATTTATTTATTTTTCTTTGAAATTTTCTTTTTCTGTTCAGGAAGAGACCCATTCTCATGTAGTCATGCCCCATTGAACAGAGCCAAACCCGGATATAATTTATTTCCTGTGAGATGAAAGCAGCCTAATATGGAAGAAGCCACTGAAATTAAAATCTTAGAAATTAAAATTGAAAACCACCAACCCAGGGCAGCAGTATTTTTATCAATGATACATTCTCCCAAGAGCAAGGTTATTAATGGATATATGTATATATATGCACATACATATGTTCACACATATATGCATGTGTGTGTATAAATACATATAGAGTTTTCTATATATAAATATAGTCTTCGGAAGGAAGATATGTGGCAATTAGCAGAGAAAGCAGAATCACTAACATCTAATTAGAATGGAAAGAGAATCATTTTTAAAAACTGCCATATATTTGCTTAAGAAAAATTAGCATTTGGATGCATAACTACTAGTCGGCAATGAGGTGAAGAGGAACAGGTTTCAGGAAAAAGTGAATGATTTCTAAACGCGCACTCTGCCCCATGCCCAGATAACCGCAGTCAGACCCTCCATCTGGAACAGCCACGTGGTGGGGCGAAACTCCCATTCTGTTAGGTTTCTCTTCTTGTTCAAGAGCCACCGGAAGCACGTGCACTCAAGCACCTTGGCTTTAAGAAGTTTCTGGTCTCTAGAAGTGTGCACAGAGATGTTCAGTAAGTGTGGCACTGTCCCCTGCTTCCTCCCCAGAGACTCAGCTGGCCATTGGCCTGTCACTCCGCTTGGCCCTCACCAGACAGAATTCCCAAAAAATTGTAGATTATTCCTTCTGCCAGCTATACTTGCTTGGTTGTTCGGTGTTCATGTTTTATTTCTATCTTCTTTTCTTCCTCTCTCTCTCTCTCCTCCCACCGCCTGCCCCAACTTGGCTTTTACAAGAAATCTCCCAGGATAAACAACTATCTTAGTCCATTCAGAAGTCCATAGACTGAGTGGCTTGGAAACACAGATATTTGTTTTGCATAGTTCTGCAGGCTGCAAAACCGAAGCTCATGATGTCAGCAGACTCCTGGTTCATACATGGCTGCCTTCTCATCATAATGTCACATGGCAGGAGGGGTGAGAGATCTGGGGTCCCTCTTATAAGGCCACTAACCCCCTATGTGAGGGCTCCTCCCCCATCGGTAAATACCATCACACTTTGGATTAGGTTCCTCCATCTGAGTTTTAACGGGATACAACCATGCAGTCTATAGGCTTAACCTCCCTATATTGTTCCTCCTGCTCTTTGGATTGCCCTAGAGCATCCGTTTACATCTTTTCAACTTGGCTTTCTCCTAGACATCTTTCCAGAATAAGTTTCGACTTCCATCACCTTCTATACCCCTCTGGGCTGAAACACGTGGTCCTCCTAGGAGTCCCCACAAGGGACCGTGCTGCTCCTGCTCCCCGACCTCCTTATGTTCAGCTGATCTGAGTGTGAGCCTGTCCCCCCCGCCCCCACGATCTCTAAGGTTTTGGCAGAAAGAGCACAGGCCTCTCTAGCCTTTAAATCCGTAGCTTCTAACAGAGTGGGAACATTTTACATGATTATTAGATTTCATTAAAATTTTTGTTGCCTATTTTGTATTTGTCACAATGGGGTAGGTTTTTCTGCTTCAACAAACAATCCCCACATCTCAGCGAAGAACAAAAAATTATCTTACAACAGGAAAATTCATTTTTCACTGATATCACATGTCAACCCTGTGCCAGTCGGGGCCTCTCTCTGAGCCCCTGGATGATGCCAGGGCACCATAAGGAATGCTGCTGCATTATCATGGCCAAAGGAAAGAAAGCTCTGGAGCACCTTACACTGGCAGCTAAATACGCTGACCTCAAAGTGACACACACGGTTTCCATTCACAACTCCGTGACAGGAAGTAATCATATGGTCCCCCAACCACAAATGAGCCAGGGATTTTACTCCTGATTCTAGAAAGCAGAGAGCCAAGTATTTGGAGACTAACACTAATGATTTTAGAATAGCTGTTGAATAGCTTTATGCTAAAATCCTGGCAGGGGTGGTGGGAGGTGGCCTGTTACAAAGAAACAGGAACCGTGTCTGATTTGTCTGAGGAACCTAAACCTGGCATTAACGGACTGTCTGTGTGCCTCCCTGGCCTCCAATTTATTATGCTTTGACTTCCATGCATTTTACATGAGCTGTTTCTTGTACCTGAAGCTCTCATTGTATTCTGGCTGCTTTCATCTGAAGATGCCCTATTCATCTTTCAGACACTTGATGTGTGACTTCCTCCAGGAAGCCTTCACTGGAAATCCCTTACACAAACACCACCATCCTGTGATTAAGTAACATTTGTCTCTCCTTCTCACAGAGCCTTCCATCTTAGAATTTAATACTTTATCTCAATCCCTTATCATCTCCCACTAGATGGAATACTTCCTGAGAGTATAAATCCTCTTACCCAGAATAGTAACCACTGTATCTTCAATGCTAAACACATACTAGTTGCTCAAGAAATGAGTGTACGAATAAATAGATGAATTCTCAAATGTTTTTATATTGTTTTAAGAAGGTTTACTCCAGTGCTCTGATTCCTTGCTGTCTTCTGAGAGAGGAAGGAATCCTTTTCCTTTATTCATCTTTGTGTTTAATCCAAAATCGCTACATTCAGTTCATCTTCAGATTTCAATTTCTCTGGCTAAAATTCTAAATCTCCATTTTTGTTTTATTTTTAAGTTGTGAAAGCCCCCTTTGGACAGTAGAAGACCTTTCAGAGCTGTACACTCTAAATTTCATCAACTTCATCAACTCATTTCGCACACACAATATGTGTGTACCGGGGACTTGATTTCCTATATTTAAAATGGAAGATGTGGCCATGACTGCTTCTAGAGTTCATATTGGTTCTGACACTCTGATTTTATGATCTCATATAGTTGCTGCATTCCAATCAATGCACCGGTGATTTTCTGTAAAACTTAAAATAAATCCCTGAACCTCTGACCAGCTTAGCTGTTCCTAAGCAATCTTAAGAAGCATTAGTCTTATCTGGAAGAAGGTAATATGTTAGGTCATTAATCCCTTGGAATGAATAGAAAACCTTTTCTTGTCATTGGCAGTATTGCCAGAACTTCACCATTTGTTGATGCGAGTTTTTTTGACACAGATGTGCCAAATTTGATGCGATCTGTTTGCCCGCAGGTAAGTCATACGTGCTAGGGTAAACTTCCGCTCTTCCTCTCACTCCCTATTTCTCAGTGATATTATCTTTGAATAAAACATGATGTAATCTTCTCCCCGCCTGTGGAGTGTTTTAACCCAACTCATCCTCCCTTCAAGGAGCTTTCTATGGCCCATAGACTAAGGCACCGGTCCCTGCCCTCAGTTCTCACAGCACGCCGTCACCCTCCAAGGGCAACCCTCCTCCCCTCTCGGAGTGTGCCGTTTGCTCTCTGCCTTCCCCAGTGGACAGCAAGCTTCCCTGAGGACGTGGCTTGTGGCTCCTGTCCAACATCTGCTTCGCAGGGCCTGGCACATTGTTCAAGAACTTTATTACTGGGCATATAATAAATATTTGTCAAATGCATGTACAAGACCTCTCTGGTCTGGTTGAGACTGAACTGGAGTTAAATCTTGCAATCAAGACTAGATTTTCCAATTCTCAGGCTAAGCATGTGCTTAGGGCACCAGGGTGAAAAAAAAGACAGTTAAAAGCATTATAAAAACTCCCTTGACAAACTTATCCAGAACCCTGGAATCAAATCATCCTGCAAGCGTCCTGTAATGTTAGGATACATAACCACTTCATGCCATTTTGATGTCAATGTAATGCAAAAAGTAAAATTCTCTTTCTGGAAATTTTCTTTCTATGGTAAGAAAGCCCCCATTACATTTAGTAAAATTAAATTGCCTCTCAACTGTTAATCTAGCCCATAACTCAAACATCTTAAGGTATCCTTACCTGGTCTTCTACATGTACTCTAGCTACAACTTCCCAACTAAACAGCTTTCTAAATGACAAGCTAAACATTTGACGTGAACAGGAGAAGCCAATTGTGGTATGCCTGGCAAACAGTGAAGAAAGGAACAAGGTAGAGTTGGACTCCACCAACCCTGGCTGCGTGGGGAAGCTGCCGGTGTGAGGTCTCCCTGAGGGAGCGTTCCAGGAGATCTCATCTGTTATTTCATATGTGTAAACCTAAGTGTGTTCAGCAGTTTCCAACTCTCAAATGTGTTTAATTCCAGAAGTACATTTCTATGTCAGATCCTTTTAAAAATTCACAGCCATTTTCCCACATTGCCAGTGGCTGTAAGTTTTCCAGGCTAGCTCACTCAAACCTATTTATTCTCTAATTTAGCTGAAATACATTTTCAATTACAAAAGTAGAAACCAATGCTGTAAAGGGGCCATTTTCTTTCAAATGCCACAAAACATAGCTAAACACAGGAGAAAAGAGCAAAATGCAGTTAAAAGTCACAGTAAATTCTTCAGGCTTTGTGTTTGTTAAGATATGAAACCTAAACCGAGGAAAATGAACGGGCACGCAGTTCTACGTCGCCTACAAGCAGCGTGGGACACACAGACAGCTGTCTCCTAACAGGCAGTCTGCCACTGTTCCTTTTCAAAAAGAAACTGACAACCAGCTTACATCTGTATAGGAGGCTGACCGAAATAAAAAGCAAATTTAGGTACGGCCAAATGATTAATTCTGTCGGCAGGGATGCACACAGAAGTGATGCATGTAACTTCCGAGTGATGCTCATCAAGCCCTAGCTATGCCCCTCCTCGGCTGGCTGGAGCGTAGGAATACTGGGGCGCCACCCCAGATGGCACAGTTGCAGGTGGAGCCCTGGGGAGTGAGGAAGCTCACGGTTTCTTAGACAAACTTGAGAAGCAAGGCCTTCCATCACTTCTGAACCATCTCCCGTACTTAGAGATCGCTAGAATGATCACTTTCAGTTTCTTTCCAGCTTTGAAGCTGAGTACACTAAAGAACACATCCATTTTCGGGCCTCAACAATGATGCTATCTTTATCTATTTTTCACCAGATTCCCCAAAGTTTACGTTTCATTTGTAAAAGTATTCACTACAAAACTGACCAAAAATAAATCTCCGCTGTAACCTCCTCTCTACTTAACACAAATATCTCCTAGTCCACTGAGACAAGTGAGGCAGTATTTACGTATTATCACGTGTAAGCATCTACTAGTACCATGAAAAACAAGAGCAAATCTATTTCAGAATGAAATTGCCCATCTTCTAACAGGCAGTCTGCCACTCTTCCTTTTCAAAAAGAAACTGACAACCAGCTTACATCTGTATAGGAGGCTGACCGAAATAAAAAGCAAATTTAGGTACGGCCAAATGATTAATTCTGTCGGCAGGGATGCACACAGAAGTGATGCATGTAACTTCCGAGTGATGCTCATCAAGTCCTAGCTATGCCCCTAAGATACAGGACCTTAGATTTTCATGCTTCTGCCATTTCCTCAAACTTCTCCAGCTGAAAATAAAGAAATTGGGAAATGCCCAAATCACAGAGGTGGTGAATGGAAATGCTAAACTTTATACTTAAGTCTGTCAGACTCCATTAAACATTATTTTTTTATAGTATGCTTGCGTTTTTGAGATTAACGTGACTACTTCAAAGGTTACTATGGGAATTAAATAGGATCATGTGTGCGCTATAAATGCTAATACGCTGTACTAAATATTGGGTTGAGTTCCCTGTGAGCACATTCTTACGTTGCCACCATGCTTATTAGCTTTAGACAAATAATCTCCAACTTTAATCCCATATTTCTTTTGGTCTTTTATTGGTTTAAAATGTAGTGTTTTGTGTATAAGTTAAATATATGTGCTACTGTACTAATAAATCTTGATTTTTTCACTTATTGTCTAATTGGTCTTATGTTAGTTTCTTAACCTATGTGTCCTTCAGCTTCCTGATCCTTTAAAAAGTTGCTAGGATATACATTGGGTGTTGTAAAAGTTAAAATAATATATACAAAGCATCGAAAACACTAGTTGGTACATGGTAAGATGTATAAAAGTGCATCTTATATGCAAGATATAAGTACAAGCTATAATCATCATGATTGTTTCTATTATAAAATACCCAAAAATAAAATGTAAAGAAAATAAGAAATATGAGTTAAATACAGCTTATTTTGTTTACTGATTAATGATATGAATTTTTTGCCCCACCTAAAAATATTATGATCATTTTTAGTAACAAAAATATGATTGAATATGCTCCATTGCTTTTGAAAGTATGGGTACAAACTTTGGTGGTAGAGTGATTTGGTGACCTGGTTGAAGATTTATTTTGATTCTTTTTCTTTTTTTAAACAGCCACTTTTTAAAAAGATTTTGTTTATTTTTAGAGAGAGGGGAAGGGAGGGAGAAAGAAAGGGAGAGAAATATCAATGTGTGGTTGCTTCTCATGCACCCCCCACCGGGAACCTGGCCCACAGCCCACGGATATGCCCTGACTGGGAATCAAACCAGTGACCCTTTGGTTCACAGGCCTGCATTCAATCCACTGAGCTACACCAGCCAGGGCTAATTTTTCATTTTAATGACTGCCTCATTGAAAACTACACTTCATAAAGAACCACAGGAAAAAGCATTTTCATATATAAGTGATCATATCAGCTTTAATTATAAGTCCTAGTCCCTATTTTTGGTTCCATTCAATAATAATTTTAAGTTTTATGTTAATATTTATTTTCTATCTTCCAAATATTATAAATTTCTATCTTCTAAAATGTCAATCTCTTTTTACAGAAATTAAAGGATAGTATTTAATATTTATAATCATTACAAATGGTTTTAAAAACCTACTAAAAGTTTTCATGTGGAAGATTTTTAAAAACAAATTAGAAAATTCCGTTTCAAAGCCTTATTAATATGAAATATTAGAATTTTTTTTTAAAGATTTTATTTTTATTTATTTTTAGAGAGAAGGGAAGGGAGGGAGAAAGAGAGGGAGAGAAACAGCAATGTATGGTTGCCTCTCACATGGCCCTCATGGAGACCTGGCCCGCAACCCAGGCATGTGCCCTGACTGGGAATCGAACCGGGACCGCTTGGTTCCCAGCCCGTGCTCAATCCACTGAGCTACACCAGCCAGGGCTGAAATATTAGAATTTTATAGGCAAACATATTAGTTTTAGTTTCAGGAACAAAAATCCATGAATAATGGAAATCGTTTTAAACATATATTTTTAAAATTCTTTCGCCAAAGAATGAATTTCCTTCAAAAGCTGTTATTTTCTCATTTATTGTCGAAAACATTACCTTTACCTCAAAGGGATCGAGTAAGTGGGTATATTTTGACAAAAAATAATGAGTAGATGATGTGTTAACAGTAGCCATTGTTTTTATCCCAGTATATGTCTGAAAAAGAGTCAAAACCAGGGGGAGTGGGCATGTGGGTCTCCCATTTTTTCATTATTTTCAGCTTGAATTATTAGTTTCATTTTGACCTGCAGTTTCTTTGCGGGAAATGTTTTAAGTCACTTGTTCGTTTTAAGAGGGTTAGTTTATGAAACCAGTAATCTCATGTATAATTCCATTTCACCAAGGACTTATACACCGCACACGCCACCATGTGTTCAGAGCGCTGAGTGAAGGAGGGGCCCCCACCGAGGTCGGAGTTCGGAGCTGGTGCCCCCTCGCGGTGTTCCTGCGGGCCGCGCACCGCGGGTCATCTAACTACCTGATTCAGCCATGGAGCCAGTGTCCATCCTTACGTGAACTGCTATTAAAGCTCCATATATCTCTATTTTTTAAGGTAAAATCTAAATAGAAATTGAAGTTCTAATACTTTGTTCAGGCATCTCAAGAGCTATTCTTGCACGTCTGTAGGATGTGTGCACCCTACATCGGAGAGGCAGCACTAAGCTGTCTCCTGCCAACAACGCCACCTCATGGTCACCAAAGAAGAACACAAAGCACTCTTTAGTCTCGTGCCTCTATTCTTCCCAGAAGGGGGACCAAGCACTAACAGCTTTTCTCTTTCTTGTGTCTTTTACTGTCAAAATTAAACACTTTGATACCCCTTGATATTCACTCTCTCTCTCTCTCACCTCCCAGCAATTAACGCTCAACATAGTCATCATCAGAGAAAAGTGTGGCAGAGCAGGATTAACAAACGCTCCAGCTTTGTAGCTAAAGGAACAAAAGGCAAACACTCAGAGAACATGTACTAATACACGGGAAAAAGAAAGGAAATTGCGAAAGTGACTTCATTCGCGTCCCCCCAATCTGTGCGTACACTGACATGATCCCAATGAGCGTACCGAAGAAGTCGAGAGTTGAGCATGCAGACAGATCACCGCCCACATGGCAGGCTGACCCCTGGGTGGCACACACACATGACAGATCTAGTTAGAACTGCAAAGGCTTTAAAACCTTGAACTGACATTGGAAATAGAGCCCACAGAAGGTGGATTGAAACTTGTAGCCTGAACCTACTAAGGTCAGTTATCTGATAAAACAAAAATATTAATGTTTTCAAAGGGATTTAAATAAGGCCAAGAGTTTCACAGCATAACATACAAAATATGCAGGATTCAATCCAAATTTACTGCACATAGGAAAAACCAGGAACCTTCAATCAACATAGAAACAAAAGAATCGACAGATGGCAACCACAAGAGGACAAGATGATTTTATGAGCTGAATTCTGTTCCCTCCGAAGTCCTACGTTGAAGCCCTAACCCCTCAGTATTTCAGAATATGACTATTTTGCAATAGGGGCTTCAAAAAGGTGATTAAGTTAAAACGAGGCCACTGGGGTCAGTTCTAATGCAACTGAGTGGTATCCTTGTAAGAAAAGGAAACGGACACATAGAGAGGCACCAGAAATGCCCACAAAACACAGAAAAGGCCGCATGAGATGCAGTGAGAAAGCAGCCGCCCGCAGGCAGGGGAAAGAGGCTCTGGAACATTCCAAATGTGCCATCACCCTGATCTCAAACTTCCGGCCTCCCACCGTGAGAAAACACACTTTTGCCGTTTAAGTTGCCCAGTCTGTGGTGTTCTGTTATGACAGTCTAAGCAAACTCATACACACAGATATTACAATTTTCTGACAAAAACTCTAAAAGCAGCTATTTTTTAAATGCTACAACCGGCAATAGCAAATGTTCTTGAAACAATTGGAAAAATAGAAAGTCTCGCCAAAGTAATAAAAGACACAAACTCAAGTAAAATAGAAATAGAAAGTACAATAACGAAAATATATATGAATAAATTCACTGGATGTGTTCTGGGATTGCAGAGAAAATAGTGAACCTAAAGGTAAGTTAATAGGAATCATCCAACCTGAACAACAAAGAGAAAAAAGATTGAACAAAGTTAATACAGTCACAGGGATACGTGGCAATAAAAAACTCTAAACTTCAGGTCTCTGGAATTCCAAAAAGAGAGGAGGAAAAAAAATGGAGGATAAAAAATCTTTTAGGAAATCACGACTGAAAATTTCCCAAGTCTGAAAAGACTTAAACTTTCAGATTCAAGAAGCTAAGCAAACCTATACAGGACAAACCCAAAGAAATCCACATTCAAGCATATCATAATCAAACTTCTGAAAAACACTAACAAAAAAATATTTAAAGCAACCAGAGGGAAATGATGCTTTACCTATAGGGGAGCAAATCAAACAACAGATTTATCATTAGAAGCCATAGATGAAGAACTGGAGTTCTGAGAAGTGACACCAAAGCTTGACTCATCAAAATAATGAACTTCATTAAAATTGAAGACTTTTGCTCTGCAAAAGACATTAAGTAATTAAAGAGACAATCTATGGAGTAGAAAAAACTATTTTCATATTAGATATCTGAAAAGAGTCTTATCTATGTATATAAAAAGAACTCTCTAATCTCAGTAGGAAAACAAAAACCCAATTTAAGAAATGAGCAAAAGAAGAAACACTTCCTTAAAGAATTTATAGGTGTTACAAATATGCATATAAAAAGATGTTCAATATAATTAGTCACTAGAGAAATGCAAATTGAAAGCATAAGATGCCAGTACATACTTATTGAAATGGCTAAAATAAAAATACTGGTAATACTAAGTGCTAGTAAGGATTTGGAACAATTGAAATTCTTGTATATTGCTGGTAAAAATGGAAAATGGTTCAGAAGCTCTGGGAAACAGTTTAGCGGTTTCTTATAAAGTTACACGCATATATATCACATAACTCTGCAACTCCACTCCTGGGCATTTCCCCTTGAAGAATGAAAACTTGCATAGGCACAAAAATCTGAACGTGGATGTTTACACCAGCTCTATTCCCAATTGCCAACAAGTGGGGGAAAAAACAAAAACAAATGTTCTTCAATAGTCAAGTAGATAAATAAACTGTAGTATATTCATACAATGGAATGCTATACAAAAATCAAACAGGAATAAACTACTGATGCATTTAACAGTTTGGATAGATCTTAACAGAATTATGCTGAATGGGGAAAGCCAACCTCAAAATATTTCATTTAAATACTATCCTTGAAGTGACAACATCATAGTGATGGAGAACAAAACAGATTAATGGTTGCCAGGTTTAGGGATGGGGGATGTTATTTTAAGGGGGTATCACAAGGTAATTGGGGAGGGTACCATAACTGTTCGGTATCCTGACTGTGGAGGTGTGTTAAAATTCAATAACTATAAGCCCTGGCTGGTGTAGCTCAATGGATTGAGCGTGGGCTGGGAACCAAAGGGTCCCGGTTCGATTCCCAGTCAGGGCACATGCCTGGGTTGCAGGCCAGGTCCCCAGTGAGGGCCATGTGAGAGGCAACCATACATTGCTGTTTCTGTCCCTCTCTGTCTCCCTCCCTTCCCCTCTCACTAAAAATAAAAAAATAATAATAAAATCTTTAAAAAAAATCAATAACTATATACCCCCAAACCAGTCAACTTTCCTCTATGATACTTTAGGAAATAAAAAGAAAAATATATTCTTTGGTTTTCTGACACGGGGTAGACCAGACCAGCCGTACCCGTGGGTGCCGTGACTCATGCATGTACCGAGACACGCGGGGAAAGCAATTCCGGGGCTACGTGGCTGATTCCTCCCATTCCCAGGAAAAAGCCCTTTGGCTTGTTCAGCCAGGGTTTTTATCAGGGGCATTAGCAATTCAACAGGGGTAGGATTACTCATTAGCAAGGCATTGGGATGTAGATTCAGGTCTGGTGGCAGACAGGACCAGGTGAAAGCAATATTCAGAGATCAGCAAGCCAGAATTTTTTAAGATACACCTTTGCCAAATTCCTATTAGAGAATTCCCATCCCACAGACATGATCCACACTTGTTCACACAGGAGTCACACGGAGCTGTGCTCAAAACGTGTAAATTCTCAGGACTGTGTGTTTACACAC